>JANHZU010003945.1:225930-240305 GCA_032468055.1 Acrochordus granulatus
AGGGGAGGGGAGGGGAGGGAAGGGAAGGGAAGGGAAGGGAAGGGAAGGGAAGGGAAGGGAAGGGAAGGGAAATTGATTGGCATGGATACAAAGAAACTTCCTGATAAAGACTTTCTTTTCAAGAATGGTACCAGAATTATAAGATAGGCAAAATCAAGAAACAAAAGTAGCAGGGATTTTGTTTGTTTGTTTGTTGTAACAGAATCTTAAAAACTTATCAAAATATCTTGCTACCACATTTTGTACTAAACAAAATCAAGGTTGCAATTGTTTTGAGTTTCTTTCTCATACTTCCTTCTTTTCCAAAACTGAATAATCTTTTCTGAAATTCCTCCTTTAATGGTTAACTCCTCCCTTCTCCATTCTCAAGGCCAGATCTAATGATAAGAGTAATGACAATGATACCGTGTCTATCCATCTATCATATTTATTTATGTAATTCCCTTTTTCCATACAACTATGCCTAGTTCTTATTTATTCAAGCAGATTTTTATGCTCTCTCACAAAACTTGTAAGCATTTACATACTTTCAGTAACTCACTTTTCTTTTCCTTAAGGAACACAATGGAACTTTCTTTGCATAAACCATTGGCAAGACTTAATGATTTAAAACTATAGTTTATGCTTCTGTTAAGCAGGATGTTTTTGTTCCAAGTTTTTCACAGGAATCCTACTAACAGGTAAGGAAAACTATGTGGTTTACTTTTCTTTCCCCCCCCATTCCTGCATTTTTAGAAAAGTCTCCGCTGTTTGCTCACTGCAAAGTATTTTAGGGAGGAATTCAAAGTAGTGAAGTGTTATTTGCACATTTATTTTCTATGTGACCCCTCTATTGGCTTCTCATCAGCAGCTTGACATTCAGTAATATCAAAGATTGCACCGACATCAATATTATTTATAAGGTCAGCCGTGTCAGAATATTATGATGTTGCTTAAAAGACCTCACTAGAGTTCTGCTGGAGTGAGATCACTTACAAAGTTGCAGTAGAGACCGTGCTTTATCACTTTAGAGGACCAATTGCACATATTTTCTTCCAGGGTAATAAATATGCTTTACTAAAAATATTTCCAGCTTGGTTATACCATTGTAATCATAGAAGAAATACGAAATTTTCCTGGCTACTACTTATTTCTCTTACATCACGTATGTAAGCCAGTTTAGTCTAATGATTAAAGCACCAGGCTTAGAAATCAGGAGATGGTGAGTTCTAGCCCTGCCTTAGCCATAAAAGAAGGCTGGGTGATGCCAATCACCAGGAGACTGTGAGTTCTAGTCCCACCTCAGGCATGAAAGCCAGTTGGGTGACTTTGGAGCAGCCACTCTGTCTCAGCCAACCTACTTCACAGGGTTGTTGCTGTGGGAGGAGGAGGAGGAGGAAGGAATGTTAGGTATGTTTACCACCTTGAGTTATTTATAAAAATAATAAAGGCAAGAAGATAAATAAACAAATAAAAACTAGAATTGTTATAATTATACTCTAATTATCAAGAGTACAGGTGTTCTGCTGCAATCTAGCTTGACTACCAGTCATTAAGACTTCAGAGATAATTTTAAATCATACATAGAAGACACCAGATATATTTCCAAGAAAGTGAAAGCAAGTCACTGTAAGAATTCTGAAAGTCAGGATTTCCATCCCTGTTCATGGAAATGATAAAGATGGATTTTCTTTTTTTGTGCCACATTAGGATATCAGTGCCCAGAAGGACTGCAGAAAGTGACCAAAAAATGTGTATCAAATCATGTTCAGTCTATAGAGTGATTGCTTACACATAGACCCGGTAATTTCTGCCCATTTCTTTGCTGGGTTTTTCATGCTGATCAGTTATGATAACAAATAAAACACTTAATTACAAGTATTTCATCGGTTTGCAACATCCAGAGTCTGTAGTAACTTCTACAAGAAGAAATACATCATCAGATAAGGGAAAAGAAGGTGGTAAAAATCCCACAATAATTATACTTTCATCTTTTCTTCTCTTGCAACAATCAAGAACAGTCAAGAATGCCACCCTGACACCAGAAATAGGAAAATAGAAACCTTTTTCACAGGAAAAGCAAAATTTGGGGACATTGGAGATCAGATTTGAGCCTAGCATTACTGTACAGATGATATTATGATGGAATTATATATTCCAGGGACCAGACAGACCTGCTGTATTCAAAGGCCTCTGAAACAATTTTTACAGATGACTTCTGTATTTATTCAAGTTCCTGAATAGCAGACTGCTTCTTTTTTTCTTCCTTCCCTGCCTCTGTTCCCTTTAGCTTCTCATTTAATATTTGAGCAAAGTTGCTCTCTGAAATAGGAATTACACTCCTGAACAAAGCAAGATAAAATCAATACTTGTAACAGCTATTGCTAGCTATGTAGTGTTTATAGATTTAAATATAGAAACAGTTTATTCTATGGTATTTATCAGTGTCAGAGTCAAGAAACCTGCAAGAGTAGGAAAAACAGTGGATGACTGACAATAAAACTGCAGGTTATCCAGTTCTGTATAATGGTTGATGTGGCTGAGCAAGCTGTTTAATTCAGGAGCTTAGATAGATAGGCCCACCTAATGTTCCCATCCTTGGTGTCATAATGGGACATTAAAATAAAAATTCTTGGGAGCTTCTCAGATGCTTTATGCTCAGGAACTTTCTGATTATACCAGCTTTTACCTAACTTCCAAATATATTGGACTAGTAATCTCATTTATGATGCACTTAGAGGACATATTATAAACTTTAAGAGTGGCCCTTCCTCTCTCTCTTCACCAGAAACATTATATAAATATAAAGCATTTCTCCCATCCAGACATTGCAAACCTCTTCCTAGGTTTGTGCTCCAGAAATGATAGGACAGAGTGAAGGAAACATTTGGGTATTTCGACTGTGCACTGATTCCAAGCAAACAGCTGAGCTCCTGTCAAACATTCCTGAGGGTTCCTTAAATAAAATGTACTCATATCAAAGACTGGGATCTGCTGGTTCAAAAAGTCAATTCACTAAAGGAAACTTAAAAAATGTCATCTCAAACAAATCAATAAGAATCCCTTGGCCAACTGGGCAAGCATCCTAGGTACAGACATACTATAAGTCGTTTGCTATCTTGCCGGCCCTATATTCTTCAGGGAAAGAATACAATGATTGTTCTTTTTATCTTCCTTTGACAGTTTTTCCTCAGAGCCATCTTAAAAGTTTACAGAAAGCAGCTGAACTTTTCTACTTGGCATTGCCCCTTGGAAGGCCATTGTGTCTGCCTTGGAGAAAGCTTATTGTCCTTTCCCTCCTCTGATATCTCTCCATCCTACTGGATGGGGATAAGCAGCTAAAATAATTAACAGCTCCTAAAGAAATCCCTTCTTATCACTGTATATTAAGTTGCAATAATAATTGACCTTGACTAGTATATTAACACTAATGGCAACTGAAACACATTGGGGTAAAGCACACTGAGATAAACAAGGAATGCAATCTAACTCTTTCTACCTTCACAAAACTGCTTCCAAGCCTTTTTGAAAAATAGACCAGCTCAAAGAAGTCAATTACTCTGTTAGAGAACATCACTCATATCTGTATTGACTTGTCCAAGGATTCTGTTATCCAAGCTTTCTTGGATGAAATGTCCAGTTGCTGTCTCTGGCCTCTTTTAGCTCAGCTAAGAAAGACAACCAGACACTTCTACTGTTTAGCCTAACAATGTTTCTCAGTTGTTTCTTAAGGCATCTTCAGACACTGCAATTTGAACTACAATGGGTTCATAATAAGGTCAGGTTGAGCCTAAAAAATGTATTTGGTCATTTTGTTGCTTCTTGCCATCTTCATCCCAGCAGTCAAAGCTGGCTTCACAGATTAATTTTATATAAATTGGTCTAGTACGCAATTGCTGAAGGCCAGAAGAAATGTAGAATATATTGGCCACGTATATATTCCTTCTTTAGTGCAAAAATAGGCAATGTGAGTCCACCAAGATATTGTTATGCTATGATAAATCATAGTTCCACCCTTAGCCAAATTAGCTAGGTCTTCTGAAAGCTCTCATTCTCCATGGCTGGTGGGCCACAAATTGCTTATCTCCTATTCTAAAATCACTCCTAGGAATTTTCATGAAGCTTTCCTTGTAAAACAAAAACAAAAACTCAGAAAAGTATTTATTACCCTGTCTAGCTTGTTTCACATATCTTTGTTCCCATGAATGGCAAAAAATCCATATGTACATAATGCTGTAACTGATCCTTGAGGCTTTTTTCATTTCTTTTCCTTAGTGTACATTTGCTCCATTGCAGATAAGGGCCTTTTAATTTTAAGATGGCTATCTGAAAGCAAAAGAAGGAAAGGACAAAAAAGGCAGTGCTTCGACTTTTTTCTTTCTTTCTTTAACTGCAGAAAGAAATGTTTGGATGGGTTGAGAAGTGTCAAACTTGGAGGAGCACGTAGAATATTAATTTCATTTAGTAGGGATGAATAGGGAACGATATTAAGGACAATTAACGATGAAGATTTTCATCCATATAAATGCACCAAGATCACTTCAAAAGCTATTTAGTTAATTGATCTATAAAAAAGCTTGATTCATGATCAGCAGATAGGCAAATTAATCTTCATTTGAAGCTTGAAAACAAGTCTGGACAATAAACTTGGGCTAAGGAAATACTTAATGAATTTAGTAGCAGACCCTGTCCTTGATAGCTTTAAATACTTTTTTCCTATTACTTTTTGCTTTAGAAGGATTTAATCTTTCTCCATTTCTCTCATTTGTACAGAGTAACAGGTAGGGGTCAAATGAAGGCAGGATGGTGTTTGCATATTGTCCCAAAAGCAAAGTTAGCTGAAGGGTTTTTTATAAACCACAATTTGCTGAAAATCAAGCAATTTATGGCTTTAAACCAAGTCAAGGAGTAGGGGAGGCCAAATTCAAATCCTCAGACTTCTGTGAAATCTTCAGAGTAACTTTGGGCCATGCTTTTTCTTCCATCCTGCCCAACCTCAAAGGGTTACTGTGAAGGTGAGGACCACATATGGCAACTTCAACTTCTTGAAGGAAAATCAGAAATAAATCAGTGGATGATGTTTTGCTTGTTTATCCAAGTACAACCTGCTTCTCCAAAGTATACAGAAACATCTAGCAGTGAAGATGTTGAGCTTGGGCATCTTCAAGCTTGCTATCAGTGGGGCCTCTTCTCAAATGAACCACCTTTCCTCATCTTTAATTCTTCCTTTCCCAGAGGGAAAAGGACAACATGATCAGAGAACCTTGCTCCTTTTCTTTCCTCCCATCCTTGCTGCCATATTTTGAGGAGACCTCAAAGAAGAGAAGGAGCAGAGCTAGCATGTTCTAGGAACCAGCAGCAGGGGACCTCTATTAGAATATGGACTTCAGCACATGGCCCATGCTGTCAATCCCTACACTCTGACAGTGAATATGCATATTCTCAAACCTAGAAAAGTTGTTGAAAGGTGGATGAAGATGGCTTTCAGGAGGTATCAAAAATGCTGAGCAGCTTCTGCCTCCAAGCCAAAGAATATCCAGCCAGTACAAGTGAGTTATCTGATCAAAAGAATAATCACTTCCCTGCTTCCTCGAAAGAAGAGCTTAAAGAAGATATTAATAGTCCTTAGAGGATGGTTCTAGTGTCTGGCAGTTACCTTACTGAACCTGTATAATGAAAGTCGGTGCAGCTTAATTAAGGTAGTTAGATTTAGCAATGTAATTGAACTGCAGTGTGTCCTTTCGCAGAAGCTAAATCCATTGGAAAGAGTAAATAACAGTGCCCTTGATGTTCAGATGGTCAGCAATCAAGCGTCTAGACATACAGAAACGATATACTGTGGAGTGTATATTGATTAGCCTCTTAAAGCTGCACAAGGTAAATGGGCCTAGGCATACCTGCCGCTCTTTAAAGGTTTGTTCCAAAGATATTTCTTTCTAATTAAGCAAAATAGCAATAATGTGTTCCAGAGCAATTGCAGGTGGTGCTCTAAAATGTGCAAGGCGTCGTGGAAGGGCTCCAGTGCCATCTAGGGGTCGCTTCCGTGCATGTCGCTACGCAACAAAGTTGAATGCAGGAAGTTGGCTTTGCTTTGGTGCCAAAACAAAGCCCCTTGTTCTTGAAGATGACTTCAGTTCAGTTTCAAGATATATGTACAGTTTGCGCAAAGGACTTGCAATCATCATTCCCCTCCCTTTTACGAAGGCCTTACTGTATTTCAGAGAGGTATCTCACCAACAGTCTGTTTCCCCGTTCAAAAATAGACAGCAAAGTTGGGGTCTCCCAAAGTAGAATGATATGAGTCATCCTTAAGCTTTCTTGAGTGGTTGGAGATTCACAGAGATTCAACCAGTTTTGGAATATTCATTTATCGCCACATTGCCTCTACAGGTAAAACTGAGTTGAGGGAAGGGAAAAGTTGTGTTACTGACAACTCTAGTTTTTTTCAAATGAATTATTTTCCCAGGGCTTCCACAGATCATTGGGGTTTGGGGTAAAGATGTTGAAACAATCTGAGGAATGATGAGGAGATCAGTGGTTTTTGCTAGCTCTCTCACCAGGATCAGTGAAGGTGCCTCCTGGAAATTTTGCTGACAAAAATGCTACATGTTCATATCCTTGCAATTGGATATTGTCCATCTTGACCTGTTGCATTTTTACCAAGCTGAGTACCTACACATAGGTGTGATCATAACTACCTGGCCCTGGCATCTATCCTTCTCAAATGATTTCAGGATTTGGGCCAACTTATAAAAAAATTGCCCAAAAGAAATATACCTGACATACAGAAAGGGAAAAGAAAAATCCTTCCCCTTTTCATGCAGAAAAAATTTGAAATTCATCACCCCTAAGACCTATTGCTAGTATCCATCAGAATATTTTTTATGTTGATTTATTCTTCCCTTATTATTTTCAATGGTTCACGCAATGAATTTGGGAGAGGTGATATATGGACTCTGATCAGCCCTGTGCATTTGAAGCGTAGTAAGATGCCTATGAGCCATCTAAAGAACCTTTTAAAGATGCTCAGGTGAATCTAAATTCTGTGAGCCAAAGATTAACATGCTGGTGAAATCTCCAACCCTTCTAAACATCTTCGGCATTTCATGCATCAAGCAATGCTAAAATGAAAGCTGCATTTTCTTCTTATTGTACTACTACCAGCAAGAACGCTGGTCTAGAAAACCCTTTCAGAGCCAAGAGGCTATCTTTGAGGAGATGCTATAAATACGCACAGTGGATAAGTTCCTTTCTTGGACATGGGTAGGCCCATTGTTTCCTCTTTTACAACAGGGCATTGACTTTTTTAAAAATTGTATGCAGTCTACTCTAGTCTTACTCTGTTTTTCACATTAAAATGGCAGGGGACAGAAATTCTTCAATATACTCAAGAATAATTTCAAGGACCTCATACAATTGGATTCAGATCATGGGTTATTGTTCAGTCCTCCTAATGTAGATAATCCTGGTGACTTTGTATTCCTACTGTCATTCAAAGACTGGCAATTGGCTTGCTGTGAATTCTCCTAGACTATGAAATTACTCAACATACAAGGAGAGGAAATAATAGAAAATGGTTGAAATTATCCTTTGATGCTAGGGAAGCAGAGAAATCTGAAGAAAATCAAGGTTTGGAAGTCTTTAAACTGGTCAGACTGCATTCCTTAGCATGTCAGATGAATATTCATGATATTCTGTTTCAGTAAATTGCTGAGGAAGAGTTATAAAAGCTCTGAAAATTCAGCAACTTTTGTATAATTTGCCAATGATGGGTTTTCCTTTTTGTACATAAATATCTCTCCTTTATGCATTTTCTTGGGAAAATGTATCTGATCAATACTCTATAATGTAAGTTCTTTCATTTCACATTAACTTCAATAGAAAGTCACTAATTTTTACATAGTTTCTTATATTAACAAGATATTTTATGTGGTCTGTGTGTTGTGTAAGCTCTGCTCAGAATTGCCATTTACATTGCTGTGAATTGTGAAATGTTGATTTAAAAAGAGTCCATAATAAATTATTTTTTATCTCCTCTTATTGCCGAAACAGGAGTCTCTTGAAAATCTCATACAAGAGGGTCAGAGCGCTCTGCCAGAAGAGCTGGATAGAAACATAATAAATAGATGAACAAAGTTCTAAATACATCAAATTAGCTATCAAATTTGAAGCACATTAATTCCACCTGAAAGTCTTCAAAATAGCAGGGCAGGCAATTTTGTCAAATCGGTGGTTGCCTTGGTAAGTTCTCATAAACACCAGCACCATTTTTTTCATTTAGAAAGAATGATGTAGGCTGAAGAATATGAACAGTGTCAGTGAGCAATTAAATCTTAACTGAGCATAAAATAAAGCCCACTTGCTGTAACTTACAACCACACTGCCTAACAACTATCCCAACAGTTATATTTATTTTCCCCTGCCTTTTTGTGAAACGTACAAAAAGGACAGCACCAATAAGAACAGTCTGTCATAGTCACCCAGTCAAGGGGGATGATGAAAACAACAGCAAAATGTTGTGGCAAGAGATTGAAGCTGAATTCTGGAGTTCTGGCTGTGACTCAGGTCATTAATGCATCCGTAGGGTGGTTGGTGTGGTGAGATGTTTCTACAAGGGGGAAGGATAATTCCACAACTAGTGTCAAGGGAGCAGGAGAGTTTGGTGTGTCATCTAAAGAAGTATACTAAAGAAGTATGGAAGTTGCTTTCCTTATCTTAAATTTGTACCAAAGCATCCCAACCAAAAAACAATTAAAACTTGGTCTTCTCACAATGAGCAGCACATTATGTATATGTATGTAGCATATGCTTTAAACTAGGGATGTCCAATCATGTGTGGCTTCACACATCTAAAAGCTGCCAAGGTTAGACACACCTGCTTTAAATCTTAAGTATTAATTCTTCCACTATTATTTTCTTATTTTTATTATATACTCTTATTTTCCCAATCAGATCCCATGGGCTGCTCTGTAATACAATAGGCTTTTTGTTATGGTGATGGCAATCAAAAACCATTCAGTTTTACCCTTTTCTGTGGTCAGAGCCTTCAGGGGATGGGTCAGTGATGTTGCACAATTGGACAAAACATATTTTTCTTTTCTTTTAATTTGGGGCATTTTTAGTTGAGTTTGGTTGAAGAATTGGGCACGCTAACCATTCTTGAAGGCTTAATGGAACTGGTTTTTATCTGAGTTTGGTGCCTTGATATGGTTATTGATTTTAGCCACATGATCCTGGAAATGCTGAAGGTTGGAGGAAAAAAAGAGCTTTGGAAAACAGGTGTGGTTAATAGATCACAGGTTGCCACTTTCTGCAACAAATGGTCCAAGATTCAATTTGTGACATCTTTTGTAAGCCTCTTCTCTGGAAACAGAAGGAGAAAGAAAAGCAATCAGTCAGTGTCAATAAGACTAGACAAGAGAGATGAACCTTATTTACTTAATTAGTGATGACATGCATAGCCTCAGTCTCCGTTTTTAACCTTGGAATATCCTTGAAAAACACACTAAGCTGATAATAAAAGGCTCAAATTCACCTAGTGAGCTCCATATTCATGGAACTTGGCCTTCCAGGAAGCAGTCCAATCCTCTAACCATTAAGCCACACTAGTTCACCTATTACTAATAGTGTCAGTATCTTGGGGCAGGGACACCTTGCTTGCAAGACCAGACTGTTCCTAGACAGGAGGCTACCTCTTTCCCAGGTCCTAACTCTGTTCAAACCAAAGTTAATTTTTAAATCTCATTTCCTGCACTCTCTACTTTCCCATTTAAGATAAGAGAGTACATAAGCTACCTCAAAAGGACCTTTTCAGACTCTGGCTAACCCACAAAATAACTGTTGAAAGGCATATTGATATAAAATTAATCCAATTTTTGTCTCCTGTCAGTAGCCAATGGTAATAGATGACCATCCTCTGTAAGAGCCAAACCATCCCCAAAATTATTTGCTGGAGGCTTTGTCAGAAATCTGCTGACATTCAGAGAGCTTTTGACCGGGGCTGAGATATGAAATTTCAGCTTTGTGTCATCTATGTATGCCTTCTTTTCTGGGGCTTATTTTTGTCTCTCTATAGCTGTTAAAAGGTCAGAGGTAATCAGATAAGCCAGGACGGATGCTATATGTCACTATAATTGACTTGAGCTATTGTAATGCAGGCCCAGAGAAGGCAAAATAGTATCAAGAGTGGTGTATAAGGAGATAGTAAAGATGTCCCATTATTAGAAAAAGTAGGTACCCCGAAGCGAACCGATGCTCTCCCAACAATTTGTGTCAATATAGAAATGTGGTGGCATAAAAACAAAACAAAAAAATATATATCAGGAGTTCTCTTTCATGGCAGAGAACTTTCATATCCTTGAGTGGAAAGATAAGGGGCACGAAATCAAGGGACGTTTATTCGCTTATTGTGGCTTAAAGTACCTGTTGGGCTGTTGATGTTTCATGAAAGAAGTTTGTATTAGAAAGAGGCAAACCAGGGACAAGTTCTAACTCACTTGGAGACACTACTAGTGGACAGGAGACATCTCCTCCTTCCTCTTTCCTTCTTCTGATTTTCTCACTATGAATGACTTTTCAAAAAGGGATTTAGAAATTAACCTGAAGGCTGCATTCTTAGGTCTACCAGGATGTGGTTCTGAGAAGTTTGTAATTATGCAGTAGGGGATATGAGCTTGGAGATAGGGAAGTAACATTTCTAAAAATGAAAAGAAATGGCTTTTTTCTTTAATTCTTTGTTGTAAGAAGAATTAAAAATCATCCTCCATCTCCTTCCGGAGGAGTCTCATGTCTTCTTTTGCAATTTTTACAATTGTTGAAGTGACCCGTACCCCAAGTAGCATTATAACTGGCAACTTTGGTATGATCATCTCCAGAAGAGTCAGGGATTCAAGGCACAACAGAGGGAGATTGTACACCGAAAATGGGTTTCCTCTGAGAATTGCATTGTTTCCAAGTGCGGGTATAAGCAGCCAACATAAAATAGCCATTAATTCCTCCTTTCACGTTCTCTGAACATTTTCAAATTGCTTCTCTCGCGACCTATATTTAACTAGGCAGTCATTCAGGCTCAGAATTCACAAGGGTTTGTTTGCCCAAGTGTTTACATTTGAGGGTTTCCCTTTATTTACAGTACTCCCCTTCGCTTACACTTTCCTTAAAGGAAGAGGTTTCTTTTTTTAGATTGCTAATTTCAGCTTCCTTACTAGGGAGGCTGCGATTAATTCAAAGGTCTGAAACTGTCAGAAAACTCAGTGCAATTTTGGAATTTGGAGGATGACGTTCCGCATCGCATACAAAAGGGATCCACTAAGAAGTAGCTTATTTGAGAGTTTGCAAAGTTCCTAAAGTGCTGCCCAATCATAAGTTTAAAGTGCTCAAGTATTACCAAACATCATGATCGGGCAGGATGGAAGTTTCTGATCATGAGGGATATTATGTGTCCTTGATGCTTTCTGAGCTTGGTTGTGTTCTTGCAGATGATCCATTACCCAATTATATCAGTGCTAGAAGGGAATGGGATTTGCTCTCTGTTACAGTGGCTTGCTCTTGTATATAAAGAACGCACCAACGTATCCCTTGAGTGATGAGAAATCTGCAAGAAAACCATCAAGTACTTGCTTTATTTTGGATTTCTAAAGCTAACGTAAGAGCTGGAAAACCATTTGCTTCTTTTGGGGTTTTCCTGCATTGTTATCCCTGAATGTTTCTATGGATCAAACCGATAGGTAAGTCACAGTGAACAGATAACCCCCCTGAACACTGTTTGCTGCTTGTTTCATTTATTTCATAAACAAAGTCACCCGACATGTGACAATGTGAAAAACTAATTAAAGTAATTGCTCCTTTAGATTCCATAAAAAGCATTATGTTTAAACTGCTGTAAGTGCAACCAAATGTTTCCTGGAATTGGTAATCAGTCTTACATCACAGAAGAGGTATGTTGGCTCATTCCTCTAGGCTAAATGAGCTTAGCAACTTTAGAGGCTTTTCCACTGTGAGCTGCTCGTATCTGATCCTGCTGTGACATTTCTGTGAAGTTTAGGTCTAGACTTTGACATGGCCATTCCAAAATGTATTTAATTCAGAATATGTGTCTTATCCATTCTCTTGGAAATGCGGTCTTCCTGCATGATTGACTTCAGTTGATGGACAAATAGCCTGATCACTGGAGAGCTCTCAAGTAGAAAGGAATTTTTTTTTTTTGGATGATTGTAAGTCAACCAGATCCTGAGACAGCAAAACTATCACCTCCATTCTTGACTGTTGGGCTCAGGCTTTTATTGCAAAATGCAGTCTTTGGTTTCTACCAGGCGTTGCGAAACCCATCTAGCCCCCTAAGTTCCACTTTTGATCCATCTCCCCATGGAAACACCCTTCCAGATGTCTGGAAGAACAAGTGAGTACTTCTGAGTAAGCTTTTGGGAATCTGATGCTATTGAGAAACACCATCAATTGTTGTTAGTGAGTGATAGCTTCTAATTTGCTGTTTGCTTTTCTGCATTAAAGGCAACTTCACCATCTCCCTTGTAAATTGATTCAGCCATTGAACAGCTTCTGCCACCAGGAAGATTTGCGTAATATTCTGCTTGTATCTGCCTTTCTGCAACTTGAGAACATTATTCCATTTCCTGCATTCTGTTAACAGCAGAAAATAAACTTTGTCTCCTTCTATTTGTTGCCTTAGATATTCATAATGAAAACCTTCTCGTAAAAATGTCCATACTCAATCCTGAACTGGATGGTTCAAATCAGCCATTAATTTCCTTCAAATAAATCTGTATAATAAAGATTAACAGGCTACTGCCTTCTCTTCATTCTTCCATAGCTGCTAACTTAGAAGGGGTTCTTAAATCAGAGTTTGAACAACAGAGACCTCCTAAAAGCTAATTGTTGCACATTAGCGTTTCATCACATCAGATGTATTTATTCCCAGCTGTTTCCTGTCCCCTCATAAATAGACAATCGTCCAAAATCGTGGCAGTAGCTGCATTACACTTTCTACAGAGTAGGACACACACTGTGAGGCCTATCTGCGTCTTTGATGGGATTCACAGATGTCTGATACACAGGATAACATTTTCCATAATCGCTAAAATCTCCTGTAGGTGCAAAGATGTCTTTTATCACAACTATAGAACCTCATCTGCTGCTTTGGTAAAAGGTTTTTAAGTATTCCTTAAAAAACACGAAATCACTCCCTTTAATTCTTGCACTTTTCAGGATGACACACCAATTTGCATGAACACTTCTGCCAAGCTCTGTCCATATTGTCACCGGCATGCTAAATCAGATTTCACAGTTGGTTACCTGTTAGTTCTCTGTGGTTGTAGTATCCCCTTCTAGCAAATGAGATGTGGGGTTCAGTTCAAGCTCACCTTTCAGTGCTAATGTAGATGAGAATCATTTACATCTAGCCTTGACGCTGAGATATGAATGTGGCGATTTGTTGAGCCATAATACCAGCATTTGTATACAGAAGGGAATTACTTGGTCAAACGTTTTGCATATATCGGAAGCACGTTTAGATACACAAGAAACCCAGATTTTCATCAACAACCCAAGGCAGATAATGGAGGAGGGAAAGATATAAATAAAGTGGGCTACCATGGAGAAAGGAAGGGTTAGCCAAAGTTCCTGGAAGAGGAAGGGAAACATTCTACTTCTCAACATTTTGACGTCACCCTTTTGTAAACTAATCATTCTTATGGAGCCCACCTCATATTCCAGTTCTGGTTTTTTAAATCCATCCTTCCAATGTGGCTTCCACAGTAAAATCTCATGAGCAGAAACTGACTGAGACTCAGATGCTAAATTTTCTCAGGAGAACTGATTTGCTGAGATTGTAAACTATTTTCCCATTTAAAAAGGGAGTTTGCAGGTTAAAGGTTCCTCCGTGGAGAATGTTTAGAATTTTTTTGTACAGCAAAAGATCAGCACCTTCCCCCCTTTTAAGGATATGATTTCACCATAAGCATAAATTTATAATCGTGTAGTTCTTATCTACAGTGAAAGGGAGGGACTCTCACGGTCCGTCATGCAGCTTATGTTCATTAAATCTTTTTTCCTGTGAAAGGAATCCGACCCCTCATCCCCCACTGTATAGGAAAGACTATTCATTGACTAACAAACTTGCCACCAAAAAACAAGTCAGGACCTGAGAATTAAAAATTAAGGAGGAAAAAATTAAAAGATAACGGCTCCAGCGTAACCATAGTTTGGAAATTCCATGCTGTTGAAGCGAGCATCAGCTGGAAAATTCTATGCAATCAGCTGAGTCTGCCAAAGGCTTTAAGGGATTTACTGAGAATTGCCGCCTGCGATTCAGGAATTGATCCCACACAAGGGCGCTGAGCGTCCTTCGAACTAGGGATTGAACTTGTGACTTTTAGCGTGAG
>JANHZU010003945.1:241790-254631 GCA_032468055.1 Acrochordus granulatus
AAGGAAGGAAGGAAGGAAGGAAGGAAGGAAGGAAGGAAGGAAGGAAGGAAGGAAGGAAGGAAGGAAGGTGCATTTGAATGTTCAGATGCTAGATTTCTTTTTCTTACACTTTTGAATAGAGACCTGATAGTCACCTGGTGACATGAGGAGGTGATTGTTCGTATAATGTCCCTCTCTAACTTGGAATTTGCAGCATCATCTTGCCAGTTTCAGATCTTGCACAGAGAAATTAGTCAAAGTCACTCAATGAGCTTTCATGGCTGAGGATGGACTAAAAAATAGGCTTCCTGCACCTTGATCCATCATTTTAACTACCACACCAGTCTACATTTTGGTGTGGAAATCTTTAAATTGATTTTCTTCCAATGACCTTGATTGTATATCAGGAATGAGCATATTTTGGAGTTTTGTACATATCTGGAACAAAATTAAAATATTCAGTATTTTTTTAAAAAAACAAGAATTGTGTTGCAGCTTTTTGAAAAGTATATATTTGAACCACCTTCTTCTTGATTACTTTAGAAGGTACAGTGTAAATCATTCATATAGGATTTTCACAACAGTAAGGTTAAGTCTCCTTCCAGTCAAACTTTATAGACACGTTCATGTGGTTTCTTTGTGAAAATGATTCACCATTTCTTTCTGCCAAAATGACAGTGGTTATTTTCCAACCAAGCCTAGACTCTGGAGATTTTTGTCTTGGTCTTCCTTCTAAACACTAACCAATATGATTCTGCTTAGGTTTTTAATTAGGGAATATCAGTGTTACCCAGCAGGGCTTTATAAAAGTTGATGTTGCCATTTCTTGCATTGGGAAACCTCCTAATTCTGACAGAAGAAGTGGAATCTTTGATAACCACGAGATGTTCCAACAGTTTGATGATGGAATTTAGTAATGGATGTGCTCTCAACCCATGTCAGCTTGAGGCCTTTTTGCCCCATTTTAAACATTAAGATATTTAAACCAATCATTAGTCCAGACTTTCTCCTCAAAACGCTTCGCCCTGCCACCTACCATTAAGAATCATTCTCTGTGTAAGCTATTACATGGTGTCATTTTTCTAATTTGGCAGCATCTAATATTGCAGAAATTTATGGCCACACACAATGATTACTGAGCTTTTTATTCACAAAGACGTGTCTCTTTCTACAATGAACCTCACATTTGTCAAAGTGTTTGCTGTGTGTTTCTGCCACTCTAAGAATAGGATAATTGTTGATTGTTTCAGGTCATTGCCAAACTATATTTGAAATTATAATTACTGTTCTCCTTCTCCCATTGCTCTGAATTTACCTGGGTTAACTTTGTATTGTTGTTGTTTTCCAAGGAGAAAAGTTGTCCTCCTTTCAAGGACCTTGAAAAGAAGCACCGAGTTATTTACATGGATGCAAACCTAATGCAAGGTTGCCACCTAGTGAAATAATTGTTATTGGGCTGTTTTAAATCTTGGTGTGCTTATATGTGGCAACCTATTTTTGACTTAGAAGGATATTATAGCCTTATTCAAACAAATGTGTAAATTTTCATGGATTTGGTTTGGTGTTGGCACAGATAAGGCATAAGAATGACAAAAAACTAGTTCCTCAAGCTGTTTCTGCTACGCTAGCCAAATTTCATTTTTGAATTAATTAGAATTATAGCTCACCTTTCATTCAAAAATTCCACAAGAGTTTGAAGCCATCAGACTCTGGTTGCCTTTCAGGAGTGGTATTTTGGACCATTTTGGTGCATGAACAGATGAACAATATTAATCATTATTAATGTTGAGATATATGCCTCCGCTCTGTTCTATAAGAACACAAGCTGCTGTATGTATAAAACAAGAAATCGATAAATTAATGCATCAAGCTCTATCTATAAATAGATGCGGAAAGGGGGGGAAGAGTACCAATAAAATCACAGAATAATATTAACCATTTAAAATCTGATGAGATCATAAAGGTAAAGGTTTCCCCTGCCAGTTGTGCCCGACTCTAGGGTGCAGTGCTCATCTCCAATTCACAGCCAAGGAAGCAGCATTGGTCCAATGATGCTTCCATGGTCATGTGGCCAGCCTGATTACACACCAAGGTGCATGGAACACTGTAACCTTCCCACCAAAGGTGCTACCTATTTTCTACTTGCATTTTGCATGCTTTCAAACTGCTAGGTTGGCAGGAGCTGGTGCAAGTAATGGGAGCTCACCCCATTACGTGGTGGTGCTTGGGTCTTGAACTGCCGAGCGGCTGGCCTTATGGCTGATAAGTCCAGCATCCTAACCACTAGGCCATTGCACTGAGTATTATGGGATAATTACTATCCTTATGAATCTTCCAAAGGCAAGAAGAAGGAATCAACCCACATTCAACCTTCTAGGAAAACACTGGGATGCAGCTAGAGAAAAGATCCTGTCTCAGACAGCTTCATCATACAACTTCATGTGGTGGGGCATGCAACATGCAGTTGCAAATGATAATAGCTGATTACAGATAGGAAAAAAAGGTCTTTCGGATACTTTTTTCCTCCCATCCACTTCCATAGCTAATAATTTTCTGAGCAAAATTAAAACACCCAGAAAGTACTCCACGGTATGCCCCATCATGCAGTTGACTGGCTGGACCAATTCTCATCAGTGCCAGTCAGTCTATCCAGGAGTCAGGAATTATAAAAATAGTGGTCCAAAAGATCTGGAGGACAAGAGATTTCTCATCTATGCTTAAACTTCTTTGGGCAAAGTGATCGAAGTTCTGATTTTGGAAACTAAACTTTTCTTAGAACTTCCTCAGCCTTATGTTGAGAGATGATAAAATGGTCATTCTGCCCCAGAATGCTGGGAATTGTAGTCTTAACATAGTTTGCAGCATTACACATCCTTCCCAGGTCAAGAAGAACTGACCTCAGAGGTTTTTATGCAGCTCAGAAGAGGCATTATCCACTGCAATTCATCTTCTAGAATCAGAAAGTTTTGCCTCTCTGCTCAAAGAGAGCTGAACACAAAAAACAATATGTCTCATAAGATTTTAGGGAAGCCATAGAGTTTCCATCTACATTTCTTTTTTTCTGAATTATTATGTCTCCTTCTTAGTTCATCTAAGTGTTTTGATAGATGATGGTCACCTGGTGATTGATCAAACATTCTATCCAATTTGGTTGGGATACAGGGATGTAGCAAGTTTAACAGAATGTTGTTTGACAATATTTGCCATCAAGAAATTCAGAATTTATTTAGTTTGCATGGTTTATGTACAAGCTCAAATATATTATGCTAGATGTTGACCTGTGTTGCAGCAGATATTTTCAATTAAGAAAACATTTAGATAGTAAACTCTCATTCAGGAAAAGTAGTTTTTTAATTAAACAGATGGTGATAACAAAGAAATTAATGAACACATACTTGTTTGCCTGCTTTACTCATTTGGCTTCCTAAATTATTCAGGTTATGCAGCAATTAAGTGTTAATTGCTTTTAGACAAATGGATATCTCAAGATGAATGATGACATGCACCAGAATTGCCTCTGGAGCTTGTGATAACCCAAGACCTGTGTCTTTGTTCTGGCTGGTGGCTTTAAAACCCACATTTTTGAGCTGTTATTTTCACAGGAAAGGATTCCAAGGAGTCATTTTTCTTAGTGTGTGTCCACAACTTTAGCACTAAACAAATCTCCATAAAAACATAAAAGAGGACGTCCAGTAAAAATCTAGAAAGCAAATCTTTCATAACCATCATGGCATCTTCGATAATAATATGGGAGGTTTCTGCCATGCTGCTGATGATAACTCATAAATGAAGGAATGTTGTATGAATTGGATCAAGAGGCCAAAATATACCTGCATTATTACTGTGGTTTTTCCCATAGGATTCTACTTACCCTTCCTTCCTTATTAATAGTCCAGACTTTGGCAGCAGATTTGTTTCTATATTCCCCTTCCCTATCTTTTTTCCATTATTCTCCTTTTCTATCTCTCTCTCTTTCTCTCTCTCTTTTAATTCTCCTCATCTAAAATGCCTAATTCTGCCCTTTCTCTCTGTTCCTGGTTTAGGTTGTATCCTCAATCTTCTGCAATCCAGATCTTTCAAATACTTTGGATCATGGATCATTAGCTCCTATTTGACTACAGAGCTTGCTTAAGACATATGAGACCCAAAGAAACCTGGACTTAAGCTATTTAGCAGGTCGCCTTTGTTATCACCAATGCAGCTGGCTACTAAAACCTTCTGAGAAGGACATAAAGCATCTGATGAGATCCACGGAACATCATTTGGTGGTTATTTGTGGTCAAGCTTCACTGTGGTCATCTCCTCACTAAAATTCATAAATCCCCTAGTATTAAATCATTTTAGACACCAGCTGAAGATATCTCTTTATCCAGGGCTTCCCTGTATGAACGTTATGAATGAATGGTTTGGTTCGTTTTTTTGTTCTCCTCCTACATGACATTTTTCATTGGTATCTTTTTATATGGCTTTAATGTGCTATTTCCATGGTATTTTCATAATACTGTTCTCAACCACTTCAAGACTTGTTTAAGAGAAGCTGTAATTTACAGATGTTATATTGTATTCTCATAGTGTTATTGCAAACCACTTCCAGATTTGTTATAGAAATATATAAGCAAATAGATGGGGAGAAACAAATATGGGGTTCACACAATATCACTGGACTTTGGTTAAATGTCCAGGTTGTCAATTTAAAAAAAAATGCTTCAGTCTACAAAGAGTTCTGGACATAGTGGTGAAACTTTCATCTCATGGAAGAGGAAATCTTGTGAGGAAGTCCACATAGAAAATACAACCAGATGAACTAAATCTTCTTTATGGTAAGGTTACATTAACGGTGTTTTGCAAGTCTGAATGTACATTTCTCCCCCATTGCTTTTACAGTCTAAGAAACTAGGGAGGGTACCTTCTGAAGTGTTCGCCATTCCTTCTGTGGGCTCAGCTGCCTCCTTATCTGACCATTGCCTTCCTTGATTGTGGCTCTTTCCCCCATCCCACAAGGCCATTACCACCATACCAGGAAGTTTGTGGGGGTTCTTTCTTAAAAAAAGAAATGCAACCAAATAGGCAGGGTGAGCTCACTAAGCTGAGTGCACATATCTGAAGATTTGTTTCATAAAGTAAGCCAAAGAAAAGGGTGAATTTTGGCAGGAAAACCTCGGCCTATTCATTGTCCAATTGCCCATTCCTGACTTAAGCTAAACAGAAAGTTGAATTCTGATTTGACACGGAAACTCAACCACCGCCTGGCCATAATTTCGCAGTGATCTGATGAAAGCATCAATGTCTTAATGCAAAGCAGGGTGCGCCACCATTCGACTGTTATGTTATCAGCCTTTCTCTTTGAGCAGACAAGATTTCAGTGTGTGCCTGTCTGAAGAAGAGTCCAAACAATTATTTGCAAATAGTCAACGTTCACACAGTTTCAGTGATCACTGTTTTTGTGTACACCAGTTAAAACTGGGTTTGTAATGGATGCATGTGAGTCTGTTACCACATGAAAGAGAACTGCCGAGATTTTTAGCCTGATCCTCTAAATCCAAGGCACATTAAAAGTGAAGCTAAAAGTCAAGGATGCAGTGTAAAATGAATACCGGTTCAGCAGTGCTGCTGCTAACCTATCAAATGCTGAATTGACCAACAAAACCTAATTAGCTCTTTAAGCTCACTTATGTGCTTCCTTAAATCTCGTGCTTGTCACTTTCAAAATTTGTTGAAACTCTAATATTATTCAGGATCATGTACTTGCATTAAGCGACAACATGTGTTGGCATCATAATGAAAATTTTAATCCTGGCAATTCATTATTACTCTTAACAACTTTTTATTTATTTATCTAGGTGAGTCATTTATCTTTCTGGCAAGATTTATGAGACAGTTTGATTAAAAGTACTGAAAACCTGGAGCAAGTTATTTATTTGGTGTTGATCTTAGAAGTTTTTAATTCAGTAAATTTTGGCCACCGAGCCATACTTATTCAACGAAGCAAACAAATGTCCCATCTAGTAACAAATGTTTTTCTTCATATAATATACAGATATTCAATTTGAATGCTGAGAGTAAGAGAAGCTGTAATTTACATTTGCAAGCTATAAATAAAAATTATAAGCAAACTAGTTTTAGCAAAGGCACAGTTATCTATCCAGATGTAGACTAGAAAAATGGAAACAAGATCCTCTTTCTTGCAAGACAGCATGTTGAATCTGATTTTCCAATCACGCTAATCCAAAAATGGGTTGGTTTAACTAATCTAACCACTATCATGCGTAAACTATAGTTTATAGTTTAGCTGTTAGGTAAATCTAGTCAGTTGTGGTTCATTTAACAACCCTAGTTAAGTAAACTGTGTATGAAAACAATATATGAATCAATAATCTTTTTAATTCTGGAGCAATTTCCCAAGCTTTCACTATTTCTTCTTCCTTGGCTGGTAAAGAGTCCTGCAGTAAACTTGGATGTACCAGCATGAATACTTAAACTTCATTTTTTAAACTGTATCAGTAAGAAAATATTCCAACACATTTCTTTTTTCTGAGATTTTCATTTGAAAATCCAATTCAAATAGTTTTGCATTTGCACGATTAACATTATATTAACAGGAAGAGATTTTACACACACCCTTCCTTAATTTTCATTATTAGATCTATTAATGTAAATTTTCCTGGTTTATCTTTTCTGCACACTTCACAAGTGTCTCCTGTCTCCATATGTTTCACGGAGGCACATTCTTTTTTTAAAAAAAATGGTCTGGTATGTTCTTTTTTGGAAGTGCAAATACCCTGATATAACCTTTTTTGAAAGATGGGTTTTGTTTTGGTTCCTTTTTTATTCTTCAGTGAAATGGAGTCTTGGGGAGATATTTGATTGGACAAAGGCAGACATCAGCAGATTCCATGGAATCCTGTCCTCCATGCTGCGGCAGGATCTGTTTTTGGCAGATCTTGCAAACCTTCCCATAGATATGGACTTCTGTGATACGCCTGCTCAGAGGTTTGCATTAAGCAATTAGTCTGAAAGCTGTACATAACCTTGCTCCTAAATTCAGTTAAGCTCCTAACACTTGTGTCGAGGGTGAGTTCAATCGTCATTTTGAAACTGGTTGTCTCCTAAGAGGAGTGTTGAAGGCAGACCCTTCCTGCAGGATGTAGAAAACCATCTCTGGCTCCTAAACCTAGTCATTTTCTTTCAAGCCCACTACGCTACAGGTGCATCTTCGGATCTGCACTTTGCCCACAGAATATTGAAAACTATTCAGTGAGAGAAAGAGAATTGCTTATGGGGCATTAGGAAAGAATGTAGGGCAACCAGCACAGATAGCTTTTAAGCAGGAGATGCTAGTGTCATGGTAGAGTCTGGATGCAGTTAAAAGCAGCCTTCATGTATGAATGGCAGCTTCATACACCACTGTTTCTCCTCCATGGGCAGAAGCACAATGTTACACGTGCCTAGTAGAGGAAATAAACTCGATGGAATGAATGATAAGATATTCCTGGATAAAGCATCTGCAACAGATGCATAGGACTACAGCTATCATTTCCATCCTGTTGTAAAAGTGAGGAAGCATTTGAATGTGTTCCTGGAAGCTGTGAGTTTCACACACAAGCAAGGACTATATTCTTTGTATACTTGGCTCCTAGCTAGTTATAATCAACCAGGTGAAGATTAGAGAGCAAGTGTGTAGGAAAGGAGCTCCATCAGAGGAGGAACCCAGGGGAGATAAAGAGAGAACCCAGAGTAAATCCCTAATTATCTACCTACACTCCATGGCTCCATGTGGTCAATAGGTTGAAACAAATTAGAGAAATAGTATATATTTGCACCAACCCCACCATTGCAGGCCACAAGTTCACACACTAATAGAGATGCCTTCTCTGGATTCTACCTAGGGCCAGCAGGTTAAACTTTGTGCAAAAGAATCAACGCGTGCAAGTTTGACATCAAGGCTCAAAACAGTAATATCAGACTATATCAACCTTCCAAAACGATCAAATTTGGATCTTAAGGTTGCAGTTTTGGAACAACAAAATTATAGCAAAACTCTTCCCTTTGTATGAATGAGAATGTTGGTCTCACTATCTCAGAAGGCCTAACAAACACAAGGGGGGGGGCTTAGCACATGACAACTGTTAATTAATGAGGCACTTGCAATTTGCATCACTTGTTACATGCATCTTGATAACCATCCTTCCTTCTCCCATGTTTGCTTCACCTTATTAAAATCCTATCTCAGTTTAACCATGCTATGCATTGTATGAAGTGAAATACAGTTCATTTCATTTATTTATTAGTCAGATTTAGGAACCACCCTTCTTACTCTCATGATGACTCTGAGAGTTCACTAAACCTTATGCCATTTAATACAAATCTGTTAATCTGGAAAAGGGCCAGCTGGCTACCCTACATAAACCATAAACTACATAAATCATAGCTTTTAGACCAAATAAAACAAAGAACTGGAACTATTAAAGTAAACTAAGTGTGAGGTTACCAGCGCATGAACGTCTATTGCTCTCTCCAGGAAAAGGTGTTGATGATGCAGCATCTGCAGCTGGCAATGGGTGCTCCTGACACAGAGTGTAAAGGAATGTTGAGATAACTTTGAAGAAGGAATGAATGAGCCATTAAGGGAGGAGAAGCAACAGCTCAGTCCTGGGACAGTGGAAAACACAAGAGAGAAACTCAAAGAAGCTCCATCTCGATTGTTTTTGGTATAAAGAGGGCATAGAAGAACTCCAACAGACTTTCAAGGCTCCATTATAGACAATGTAGAATTCTGCAACATAGAATTTTTTAAATCTTCTCTTTGTCTGTTTCCTGACTTGTCCTACCTTGAATGCTGACAAAGAAGACCTTTAGATCTCCAACATCATTTTGTATAAAATAAAATGTCCAAATGGACCTACCTGAAAAAAAGATAACTCCCTATATTCCTTTACAACAAAATGCACCACTCTTCTCCGCCACAAAGGAAAAGAACTTTAACTGCTTTCATGCTTGTCTGCAACACCTTTGATTTTCCAAAGTGTAATAAAAATAAACATGGCCTATTTCTTGGGATATACCCATTAAGCAATCAGCATCAATTCTATCTCGGTTTTGCATCCAAAGAAAGGTGCAGTACACAGTGAGCATATAGATGAATAATTCTGTTTAAGAGGGAAGGGGAGAGAGAGAGAGAGAGAAACACCGCAAGAGAATCTGTCTGAAACTGGCAGCCAACTTCAAGCGTATCTTTGGAGACAAACCTGTCAGGAAAGCTTTGAAATGTGAATCAAAGTACATCCAACTGGGGAGAAACTTGTTGTAGTCAATTAAAGATGATCTGCTGCAAAACACAGCTCAATCGAGATGATGCCTCCCACCTTTTCCTTGCACTGAAGCTCTAGAGAAGGCTTCTACCACATGGGATTTCATCACCCACTGAACCAAAAGTGATACTCAGGGGGTTTGCTTCCTTAATGTTCATTAGGGAGAAAACATTTATGCATCAACGTCCTTGGAAAAACTTTCAAAACTTATGCAGTGGGACTTCTTTTACAAGCCTGCTTACGAGGACGGAGGCTGGTTAGTTTGGCTTTAATAAGATCAGCGGGGTTTTATGCCTTTTTTAGGAAGATGAACTGAAAGCTCTGCTGGAGGGGACAGGCAGATGTAGAAGAGGTGATTAATCTCAAAGTGAACCGCTCTAAACACATAGCTTAACCTTGGAGAATTTCTTGTTGCTCTGGCTTGTTATTTTGCTTAGCTGTGCATTCATTTCCTGGGAAAATTAATCTGGCAGTCTTTATGTTGCCAGCTGAGGGTCACCTGGCATACCGCTGCCAGTCGGTGTTGGCATTATTGGGCCAGATGAATCAATGGTCTGACTTTGTATTAGAGAGCAGGGGTGGGTGGGCATGTACTGTATGTCAACAGCCTCAAAATGGCAAGTGCAACCAGGATATCAAAACTCCACCTCTATTTAATGCATATTGGTAGTCCTTGGTTTATGACTGGACACTTAGCAACCGTTTGAAGTTTCAATGGACCAAGCCAATGGTATTTACAACCCAGTTCTGAAGTTATGATGACCAGCCTCACTGTCCAAGGGCCATGATTGCATTTTGAGCACTTGGCAACCATCTCACATTTACAATGTTAAATAGTTTAAATTGCAGCATCCCTTGGCCACATACCCACAAACATTTCAAAGAACCAATATTTACTTCCAGTTTTTGGCAAAACTGACCCATAGTGAACAATTGGTTCATTTAATAACCACAGCGTCATTATCTCATGAAGCATCCACTTAATGACTGCTACAAAAAAAGTCATAAAATTGGGTCGGCCACACGAGTGACCAGCTTTACCACCATCATGACTTACAGTTGTAATGGTGAGGGTCCATTATGGTTGTAAGTCAAGGACTACATGTTTTACATTAGGAAGGGGTAGGGCTTCAATCTGCCGGTCACACCCATCATTCTGATGCTGTTGATGTCCTTCTACATCCATGTGGATGCCCTTCTAAGGTAGCTTCCTCTCTAAATTAGCTGGAGATTCTCTGGAGAGTTTTCTCTTGGAGATTCTCTATCATCTAAACAGTGCTGAATGTAGTGATTGAAGCATCAATTTGATAATTTATTGTTCCTGGAGTGAAATTGTGAGAGCTTCTTTTACTTCATAATTGAGGAACAATTGCAAAATGTCAATTTTGTGTGCATCTGGAAGATGGAGTGAACAAGAGCTTGAGAACAAATTAAAACAGAATATAGGTCAAAAATCCTTTTAGGACTCATCAGGGAGTATGTCTCATTTGCTTAATTGCATGTTGGCTGTCACCAGACATACCCCTACTCCATTAAAAAAATCCCATAAAGACAACCTTCCTTTCACAGTGAAGGGTAGAAAAAATGACAATTGCAGGTATGATAACACATTCCTTATTCTCAAGGACAGCTCCTGAGATTTTGTCTTCTGCCTAAAACTGCCACTTTGATCACACCATGCTTGAAAAGACACTTACCACAAACATTTTCCGTGTTTGTGGGTACGTAGAAGTTCCAGACTAATGACTCGCTTGACTCCTCCCCTGGCTCTGCCATCTCTTCTCCAACAAGCAGGCTGGTAAGCTTGCGGAAACCTCTCGTAATTTTGCAACATTTCCTCTTTGTCCTATTCCAGAAAATGAAGTTGCCGTTCCTTCTCTTTCACCAGCATGAGTATTACAGCAGCTATATCCCCATGCTGGTTGGAAATGTAGGGCGTTATAGTCCCACGCATCCTGTCAGAGCCAGATTAGGCAAGGGTTGTATCATAGATCACTGGAAGCTGCCAATCATACTTTCTCTCATTCATCCTCTTTCATTCTCATTTTGCTAAAACAATCAGCAGGCCTTCTAAATCAACAGCAATGAGCTCCATCTCTGGCACGTTCTCAAGACGACCATCTTCTTTTACCCGCTTCCATTCCACCTTCCAAGCTGTGGCGCTTTGTGTTTTGAAGTGAATGTTACTTTAATTACCATTTTGTCTGTTCTGGCGTTCATTTCATCTTTCACTTTTAATTTAAAAATGTATGAATCATGGGTTCCTTTTAATAAGAAGTGAAATGTATTTTCATTTAGTGACAGCTAAATTGCTAATTAAAGCAAAGGCTGTGCCAGTGACTTCAAGCTATGCATTTATACTGTTTACCCCCTTTGGATTCCTGCAAAATCTGTCAGCAGAAGAGGCTTTGGTTTTTCAGTTGTATCAACTGCATTTCAGATGGCTTTCTTATCTGCATTTCAGATGGTTTGGCTTCATCTAAATGGAAACTCGAGGACTGGAGTCTGGAAAATAAAAGCCAAGTCACTTAAAGAAGATCTAGATGTGTTATCTTGGTATCCAGTATCCCACACAACATCATGGGATTACTTTGAGATGGGTTTTCTCATTGATAGCCAACATCCACCCTAGAAAGTCTCACCTATTGCCAATTCAGCATTCAGCAAAAGCACTGTCTTTCATGGTCACTTTTAATTATAATCTTAAACCTCATACCTTGGCCAGCATATAATATTTTAATCAACAATGATATTTTAACTACTTTGACTGTTGCTAGAAAAAAGATTGTATCAACATCCACAATTTCAGATGGCTTTCTTATCTTTAGTGGTTTGGTTTCATTTAAATGGAACATGAGGACTAGAGTTTGGAAAACAAAAGCCAAGTCACTTAGAGGAGATTTAAATGTCAGCTCAAGGTCAACTCTTGGTAATTCCATGGGACACATCCATTGTCCCATGGGACTATTCCCACATCTTGGCAGCTTTATAGACTCAGAATCATAGGGCTGGAAGGGACCTTGAAAGTCTTCTAGTCCAACTCCTCATCCAAGACAAGAGTCCTTTTACCATCTCAGACAAATACTGTAGTTGTCCAATCTTTTCTTGAATACTTACAGTGATGAAGCACCCACAACCATGGTAGGTAAGCAGTGAGTTCTCACTGTCAGGAAATTCCTCCTTATTTTCAAGTTTGATCTCTCCCTGACTAGCTTCCGACCATTGCTCCTTATCCTGTCTTCAGGTGCTATGTAAAATAAATCAATGCTCTCTTCCTTCTGAGAGCCTTTCAAGTATTGGAAGACTGCTATTATGTCTCTCCGTAGTATTATCTTCACGAGACTAAATGTACCTAGTTCCCCTGGTCTTTCTTCAGAGGACAGCCTCCAGATCCTAATAATCATTGTTGCTCTTCTCTACATTCTTTCTGATGAGGGTGCAAGAGGAGAGTGCAAAGCTGACTTGGAACTCAACATGAAAAAAACTAAGATCATGGCAACCGGTCCCATCACTTCCTGGCAAATAGAAGGGGAAGAAATGGAAGCAGTGGCAGA
>JANHZU010003945.1:277336-291721 GCA_032468055.1 Acrochordus granulatus
GTCCCATCACTTCCTGGCAAATAGAAGGGGAAGAAATGGAAGCAGTGGCAGATTTCACCTTCTTGGCTCCAAGATCAGTGCAGATGGTGACTGCAGCCATGAAATCAAAAGACATTTGCTCCTTGGGGGGAAAGCCATGGCAAACCTGGACAGCATATTAAAAAGCAAAGGTCCGCATAGTCAAGGCTATGGTTTTCCCAGTAGTGATGTATGGCTGTGAGAGCTGGACCCTAAGGAGGGCTGAGCACTGAAGAATTGATGCCTTTGGATTGTGGTGCTGGAGAAGACTCTTGAGGGTCCGTTGGACTACAAGGAGATCAGACCAGTCAATCTTATACAGGAAATCAACACTGATTGTTCATTGGAAGGACAGATACTGAAGCTGAAGCTCAAATACTTTGGCCACATTATGCAAAGAGAGGACTCATTAGATGCTGGGAAAGATTGAAGGCAAAAGGAGAAGGGGACAGCAGAGGGTGAGATGGTTGGACAGCACAGCCAGGGTGATGGGCGTGGGTTTGGTTGGAGTCCGAGAGACAGTATATGACAGGGGGGGCTGGCATGCTGCAGACCACGGGGTCGTGAAGAGCCAGACACGAACTAAACAACAACAACCTTGAGAGGACATTTTTCAGACAAATCTACAGCAAATTAATAAGCCTTTGCGTAACATTCCTCAGTGGATCTTTTTGGGGAAGCATTCAATAATTATCCCTCTTTCACAAGGGAAACTAGAAAAGAGTCTTTAGCACAAGCATGGGTACAATTGTTTCTGTGATTTTTGCCTTGATTTGGCTGCCTGTGGTAGGAAAACTTTAGTTGAGCCCTAGTTAGATTTGGGTCCCATTGTAATTTATGTTGCTAGAAAGTCTACATTAGCTTCAGTGAGCTATTGCTAAGTGCTAAGGTCAGTTGCACATTTCATACTTCAGCTGTACAGGAAGAATTTTATGGCTTTCAGAATCATACTGCAGCAAAAAAGGTTCTTTATGATGCCACAGACAATTAATTGAGGTACATTACCTAAAAACTAAAAAGGTCACACACAGAACATAATCGACACCTCGTAGCCCCTGTAGCTGAGTACAGAAATGCAAATGAGTGCATTTTGGCTTCCTCAGAGAGGCATAATTCTTTGTCAGCCTTGAATTATGCTTCCATTTGCTTACGCTTTCAAACACTAAATTTACTTCTGCTTTTTTTTTTTTTTCAGCTTTGGTCAAAAGTTGGAACGGTTGCAGACCAAATTAAGGGACGGGGGAGGGGGAAAACATATTAAGCTGCAATTATGGCCGCGACAGCCACAAATGGAAAAGAAGTATGGAATCTATAAAAGATGTTTTGAATGCTTCAATAAACCCTCTTGAGGGCTCAGTCATAATATTGTGCCTGTGCTGTAAGAAAGATAACAAGGACAGACTCATCTTGGAAAGAAAAGGCATCATAATCTGAAGTTGGGAAGAGATGAATGGAGCATGTTTATTGTTAAAAAAACTCACATAGGATAGGAGGCCAAAGACAGGAAACAACGTTTGGTGTTTTTATACCTTTATGGAGCATGTATGATGGAGAATGGCTGTGGGTGAAAATCCCATTGTGTTAACTATGTAACCCAATGATGCCAAACCTAGTCACATTCACAATACGACCAATGAAACAAAGGGATTTAAAATACACATAAAATAAAGGTAGCTCAACAGCTGGAGCTTAAAGTTCCTTTCTATGTTTTCAAATGCATCACCTTTCTACGAAGGCATACTTATATAGGTAGTCTTCAATTCACAACAATTAAAACTAGAATTTCTGTTGCTAAGCAAGGCAGTTGTTTAGTGAACTGCACCTGATTTCATGATCTTTTTTGCCATGGTTGCTAAACGAATCACTGCGGTTGTTAATGAATCATGTGGATGTTAAGCAAATCAGGCTTCCCCCATTGTCTTTGCTTGTCAAAATCCGGTCAGGAAGGTCATAAATGGCAAGCATGTAATCCTAGGATGCTGCAACTGTAAATATATGTTGGTTGCCATGCTCCCAAATGTTAATCATGTGACTGTGGGGACACTACGATGGTTCTAAGTGCAAGGACCAGTTGTAAATTACTTCTTTCAGTGTCATTCTAACATCAAATGGTGGCTGAACAAATGGTTGTACAGTAAGTTGAGGACTACCTGTAGAGCAATTTTCTCATGCACGCTACATTGTGCTCTTTGAGCTCAACAGGCAGACTGAAAAATTTCAATAAAATTGCGGGAGGGTATGTAATCTGAGTATAAGTCTGCTTTCTTATTCATATATGCATTATAGATTCATCCCTGCATTTTCTTTCTAGGAGCTTCTCAGAGGAGAAAGGATGTTGCCTGGAAAATTCTAGCAGCTGAAGTCCACACATCTTCAGGCTGCCAAAGTTGAGAAACCATGGTCTACACTACAAGAAACCATTGGCCATGGATGCAATATGATGCCATAGACCATTCCTCCAGGCAAAGATAGCTATGTGGAACGGACTTAGGTCCAGCTTCAGTTTCCTGTCCCAGGACTACTTCATCTCAAAGCAAATTTGAGATAGGAACCTTTCCCAATCTCATTTGGCATTAGAACCCTAAGGTTCTGATATGTACATGTTTCCTATTCTTATTCTGATTAGAGACTTGCAGAAGCCATATTGATCTTCACAACATAATTAAACTGCTACCCAAGTTGGCTTGATAATTAATATTAGGGGCAAAAATATATTTAATGAGGAGAGGGGAAGAATACAACATCTAAGGGGGGGAGAGAGAGGTTCGTTAACATGCAGAGAAAATTCACTACCTCAGTAAATTTTCCTTTTCTCCAAGAAAATGCTTTTATAGTTCAGTGAAGGAGGAAAGATTTAAATAAAGTTATGAGAGAGAATTTGATTTGATCATCAGTTTAAAGAATGCTGGAGTGGTAATTGGAAAATTGAATCCTTACCAGGATTCACTGTAAAGAGAGTAAAATTTGGCATGCATGAAATGAGATCTTACTGGCCAGGAGATTTATCATCCAAAGTGAGTTTGCAACAGCTCATTTGTTTTTGCAGCTCAGGTTCCTCCCCTTTCTCCTTTGGCTTCCTGTGATCTCAGGTCTGGGCACATGGATGTTTGTCATCGCTTTTCTGCTCATATGTCAAAACACTGCTCTCAGGGAGACCTACATATTCACATAGACAGCATGCATTAGCTCTTAGCAGAACATGATTTCCAACCTCAAGGGCTTGACTTCTGTTTTCAGGTGGTTCAGAGATGTCTGCATCTCACAAAAGGAGAGGAGCAACTTTGACAGTTGGGTTACACAATTCCAAATAGGGTGGAATATCATTGTTGCTTTCTTCTTTTATTTCCCAAGCAGGAGAGCTAGTTGTTGAGGTGCTAGACAAGGATTAAGAAGATCCAAGTTCAAACTCAACCCCAGTCATGGAAAAAAATTGGATGATTTTGGAACTGTCTTTCTCTCTCTCTCTCCCCCAGTCTAATCTTCTCACACATGATTGTCCCAAAGATGCTGTTCTTTTTAAAAGGCAACTGGACTTTCTTGAATTCAAGAAAGAAAGAAAGTCATTCAAGAAAGTCCAGTTGCCTTTTGAAAAAAAACAGCATCTTTGAGACAACCATAACCTAGATGACTGAGCATCTCCATCGATGCTCACATATGGTTGCTGTTACAGAGACACATGGAGGAGTGAGAGATATATCAACTTGAGCATCTGTAGAAAAGATAGTATATAATTCAAATTATGATCATGTGTCATGTCAGCTCCTAGAAACTGCATAGACAGATTTTCTTCATGATGATCTCACTCTAATCTGGGCTTTCAGATCTTCCAACATCCATTGCCACTGTAATTGTGTCCATCCACCTGATAGTCATCTTCTTCTCTTTCCCTCCATCTTTCTCAGCATTAACCCTCATAATAAGTCTAAAGTATGCTAATTGGACCTGATCATTTGTGCCTCTATTGAAACTTGGTGGACTTGTTCAATGATCCCTTTGTTTGTTTTCTTAGCTGTCCACTATATTCTCAAATGTCTTCTCCAACATGAAATTTCAAAAGTGTCAATATTCTTCCCATCCTGCTTCTTTGAAGTCCATAAATCTAATTAAGAAGTACAAACATAGACTTTGAGACACTTCTGCTGTAAGCTAACAAGACTTTTCTAGTCATCACCTCTCAGTGTGTAAATTTGCAAGCTCTCTCGTTCTCCTTCTAAGATAATAATCTTGATTTTAATGCCAGTCATATTTTATACTTGCACACACATGCCATTTTATTTGTGGAAGGATTCTTGGAAACTGGATTTAGAAAAGCCAGTCTGGATGTCAACAAGCTACACATGTATTTCTACATAGAAAAGAAAGCAGGAGTTGTATAATGCAATACTGTCAAAGTCTAGACAAAATTGCCCAATAATTTGTTTTCCAGTTGGCTTAGAGTGAAAAAAAAAAGGAATCATGATACAAACAACTGATTAAAAATACGCCAGCCTTGATTCTGAATGTTTCTTTCAGGAAGCCTATCTTGCGTAGTTGTGATTGAAAAGACAACACAATAATAGTCTCTTCCCTTTAACGATGGTAAGATCCAGGGCAAAGGATTTTATGGCATCAATAGCTTAGGAGGAAAAAAAATTGTTTTGATTGGATGTTTGATCATGGCAACCTCCAAAGATGTATTTTGCTACAGTCTCTACAAGTGACACTGACATCCCTTCTTTCCTCACCTCACCCCTTTCATTGTTCCTCATGCATTTTTTATTCCAAATCTGTTGACAACTATTCTTTTGCAGTTTGGCATAGTTTGGCATGAACATCATTTTGATTGCCTGTGTTAGCAGGGTGCATTCTTTGCATGCAAAATATCTTCCATTCCGTCCCTGGTACGTCTAGAGGGACAGGTTCATACGTACATTTAATGCAAGAGACTGACAAGCCATCATTTTGACCGAAGAGTCCCATCTGTCAAAGCCTGGCTTCAGTTCACACGTTAGAAAAAGAAAGTCACTGTCTCTGTTATGAAAATGTTTCTATATGGAATAATCATTGCTACTGATGCTGCAATCTGTAGGCGACTGATCGACATTGGTATATTGCAACATCAGTAGTTAGTTACTCACACAAAGTTCAAAATGGATTAATTTGGGCTGGTGAAAAAAGCAGAGAAGATTAGGACACCTAAAATGACACATCTGGATCTTTAAAACAAAATATAGTCACTAATGTCACATAGTGGCTAACTTATAAGCTGTACATTATTATCTATAAGCCATCTCTTGTTCTAACAGTTGAAAAAGAAACTGCTTCTGTCTAGTTGTTTGGAAGCAAATTCACTTGAAATCAGCATTTTTAAAAATAACGTTTAGGGTCATGGTAAAATGTTATACTTTAAGGTCTGCTTGTTTTACTCTGAAACGGAACAAATTATAAGTGTAAAGCTCCTTCCTTGGAAATGCCACCAGTATATGATGTTTTCGTGCAATCACAGCTTTTTGAGACCTTTCCCACATCAAATTTGCAAATCTAATCATTAAAAAAATTCATTCATGGAGAATGCCATGTATTTCACATCAACACTGTCCAGTCCTCAAAAGATATATAATTAATGTTTCACATTCTTCAACACTGCCCAATCTTCAAGGAAAGCATAATTAATGTTTCACATTCTTCTATTTTCATCTGATCAAAAATGTATGATTATCTTCAGAGGTCATCCAATTATAATTCAAAGTAAGTATATCTAATAAAAGATTAACACAAATTTCCATTTATCCAAAAGACAAAAGCTATGTTAAGATTAAGTTAAGGGGAGAGGTCACAACCATAATTTAAAGTGCAATGTATCACAAGGAAATTATATTCCTCTTCAAAGTAACCAAAAAAAAAAAATCCTAAGAAATTCAGAATTAATCTTAGCTGAGCTGCCTGATGCATAGATAAATCTCCACTGCTCGTGGTATATTACGTTTCTTGAAATAATGTGACTTCTTGGTCTTCAGAAAGAAGAGATTTTTAACTAAAGGGCACTTGACTTGGCTAAAATAATTCTATGCCATCATGACAATAGAGTGGACCAAGCTTTGCATGTTTTCTTGCTACAGTGTTCTAACAGTCAGTTGATCACTTCCATATTTGACTCATTTTTCCTGATTAACTTAAACTTCTTGGAATCATCTAGGATAAAGAGATAAAGCATGATTGCTAATTAAGAACCACAACTGTAATATACCAGGCTGATCCACTTCCACGGGTGATCTGTTTTGCTTCTTGGATAGAAGTATTTTTAGATAAAGTATCTAGGGATAAAGCATGGATACAAATCAAACAGCCAAAAGCTTCAAGTGGTTTCTGAAAGCCCCTGCAGCAGTTGCCGTCGAAGTATAATTTTAAATATGATCAGATGGGAAAAATGAGAATTATGTGATGCCACATCTTCATGGCTTAATCATCTGAACCATACTTGGATTTAGGTGGAATTTAAATGAAGAGTTGTGGGAACTGTTCTTTGTGTTAACTATTGATTTCATTATAGCATAGATGTTTCATTGTATTAATTTAATCATTGTATAAATAAGAACATGCGTATATTCTTATTTATTTAAGTGGTTTATATAGCAGCCCATCTTATATAGCACAACCCTGGGCAGCTTACCAATAGCAATAAAACAATACGGATAAGACCCATTTAAAAGTTGATAAATATTGTAAAAAGCCAAGGAACTTTCTGATGAGGACAGGTACAAATCCATTTTTTTAAACAAGGACACCTGATTTTTGTTCTATTTTCGCCTGTGTGTGATTCTTAGCATGACTTTCAAAGGCCAAATATATCCCTTGGCCCAAGGAGAGTTATGCACACCACAGTAAAAGCTGCCAGAAGGATCCTGGGAAAATGAATATTAGAGATACCTCCTCAAGGTGATGGGAAATTCCTTTTGGTTCTTTAGTACCATCAGGGTACCTCAAAGGAGTACAGAGTTAGAGAAATGGAATGGTTTTTGCTAAATGTGTTTGAGGACAATGACACTTATGACATCAACAAGATAATATTGTCATAAAACTCTCTTGAGTGTCTTTGTCCTTGGAGTTCAAACTCTGCAGAAGATTTATTTTTGTGTTAATGGTGTTTGTTGCAGAGTGACGTACAAAAGAAGTTATATATGAGCTTCATTCTGAAAAATCTGAAGAGGAGAGTACATAGCCACTGGTCTACCTGCTGGATGGTTTAAATAGATTGATATTAATATTGCATCTTTGAATCTACTATTATTAAGTTGAAAAGGGGTGCTTTAGGGAAATGCGTATTTTGTTGGAAGAGGGATTTGGAAGTTTAAACCCATGAAAGTTTAACAAGCATGCTTTTAGATTTCTATGGCTAGCACCTGTTTAAAGATTATTTTGGATTCACATATATCTTTGCTGCATATTCCTTGATGTTAACGTGTATGTTTTTTTTCTGAATTCCCTAACAATTTAATTTAATTTAAAATCCGTTAGATGTGAACATCCTCATAGCCATGTTCTTTCTTCCAGGGGATACAGTTCTTCCAAAGATTCTTCATCAAAAAACAATCATACAAAGAATGCTTGACATTAAATAAGATATAAATTATGACTATTGGACATACTCATCTCATAATGAGACCCTTACTTCCATAGCTCCATAGCCCAGAAGACTGGTGAAAGCAAATCATATTATTTGGAGGATAGCAACTTCATATTATATACTTTATAGAGAGGATAGTAACCTTGATGCTTTCTAAATTTTGTGGAATTTAAAGTACCATTAGACCCAGGCATGACCAAAGTACAGGATTTGGAGAATAGAAGCCCAACATGCTCAGAAGCCACATGTCGAAATCCTCTTGTTTATTCAGTCACATACAGAATTATGCCTAATTTTAGTCCTACTTAGAAAAGATCCACCCAAATCATTGGGTCTTCATCCAATGATGGTTGAATTTCAAACTATAATGCAGTTTAATGTAAATATGAACCTCATGCTCTGGGAAAATAGAAGATGGAGGCAAGACCCAACACTTACAATGCATGTGTTAAGCTTGGTTAGCATAACTTTATTTTATCTTAGTCTGTTGTTTCAGGCCAGTTTGATTAAGTAATGATTAAATGTGTTGTGTGAACTTAGACAATGGACTAATTAGACACCAGCTGAGCCACGTTATCAGAATGTACCCCATGTGTATTGGCCCTGTTTTAAAAAAATGTTTTACGGATCCACCGGAAAGAATTCAAGATCCTATATCTGCCCACTAATCTTTCTTAATTGGAGTAAGCGTTACTGTAAATAGAAAACATTTAACTTATCTTTGACAGAATGTTAATAGGATTAGCATGCAATATGGAATCTCTCTGGTGGTGAGTGCTGTAATCCTGCTAATTAGAGTTGTATATTGTGGCATAAAGTGAGGTTGTGATTTTAATGAGCAAAAACAAATTTCAGAAAAAATATGGGAAAGATCTAAATATTTTCATGTTGTCAATGAAAGCCTCTGTTTTAATCAAGGATGCAAATATGTTTGGCATAACACCTGTCCTTTTCTCTTTTTAAAAGCAACAGTGCTTTATGTTGCAATATCAGAAAAGAAACAGCTCCTTCTAAAATATAGAATTATGATCTAGTCCAATGCTTGATTGGCCTAGTATCATCCAGGAGTATGGGATTACAATCCCCATCATCCTAACTAGCATAAGTATCAGTCATCCAATATAGCTGAATGTTTGCTACTAACACTTGTAGATTCTTCCCTGAAGAATCAATGGCAGGTAGTCCTTAATTTATGACTCACAGTTCAAAGTTATGACAATGCTGAAAAAAGTGACTGACAACCAGTCTTCACATTTATGACAGTCACAGCATCCCCAAGGTCACATTATCAAAATTCACATGCTTGGCAACCAGCATGTATTTATGACAGTTGCAGCCTCCTGGGTAGGGTCACTTAATCGCTATTTGCAACTATCCCAAGGCAGTTCTGACAATCAAAATCAATGGGGGAAGCCACATTCACTTAACAGCAGTGGGATTCACTTATTGGCAATGGCAAAAAAAGTCATAAAACTGGGCATGACTCGCTTAATAATTCATGCCTTACAAATGGAACCTCTGGTCCCAGTTGTGGTCATATAGGTTATAACACAGAAGCATTAGAAATACTTTCAGAGGCTGCTCACATCTCCAGATTATTTCCTAGATAAAACTTCAGGGTTTTTAATAGGAAAAAAAAGGAGCTGTTACTTTTCCTGGGGTGGACTTGGAGGGAAAAGAAAAGAATAAAAATCAGCTGAAAGTTTACATGTGCAGCCGCTGTTGAAAGCATGAGCCTCTGTGTCCCTCCCATAATATAGGCCATGCATAATGCCGATCCTCTCACGTTCAATAAAAGTCTATCCATGTAGGATAACTGACTTTTCCAGAGAGCAACCCATGAGTGACCCAGCCCGAGGAGCACTTTGATGGCTTTCTCCAGAAATCAGACTCAACGTATTATCAGCCGTAGCGTTTTTGAACACCAAAGGTGGGCAACCTGCAACATTTAGCCTGATCTCATATCCTGCCACAAGCAATCAGTTTAGAATTTTGATACGCACAGCCAGTTCCTCACTACCATGTTGTCTGAGAAAAAGGGAACGTAAAAGAGAAATGTAAAGAAAAGAGAAAAGGAGAGAGGAATACATGAAAAAGAGAATAGATGGTCACACTCAATTTTCGTCCCATCAGAATCTTCTTCAGATGTACCTCCTACAATCACACAGTCCATAACACCTTAAAAACAAAGTTTCCATTGACTCACCGGTGACTGCTGGTGATGGACATTTCCGAGTAATTTTTTCTTGGCACAACTTTGCCACTGTCTTCTTTTAAGATTTTTTTTAAATGATTTCTCAATTTAGACATAAGGTCTTCAATACAAAAATGTTGCTCATCCTGAAAGGTTTAAGTGGCTTTTCTCAAACTGGTGCTCTTCAAATTTACCAAGACTACATTTCTAAAATTTTCCAGCTTTGGGGAGGGGGAGTTCTGTATTGGGATGTCCCACAAATTCCGTGAGTGACAAACTGGGAAAGACCATCCTAAGCTGCATACAAATCTTCCAGTTCTTTTAAAGAATGGTTTCTCTTGATGGTCTTGTCATCTTCGCCATTTGTGTGTTTGTTTGGGGGGGGGTGTATTGTGGAGAGTGTTTTAGATTTGCAAGCCATGTCTTTCCCTTGTTCTTTGAGATGACTTTCGTGTTTTCCATTGCCACCCTCTTTTGAAATGTTCCAGGATCTTTTTTTGAGAAGGACAGAGCAACCAGACTTCATTACCATTATATTCCTCGGGCCTTCTTGTGAATAAATCCAATTAAATCCTAGTAATGAGACAACTAGATTTTAACATCATGTTTAATGAATGGTAAAGCAGACTCAAAAACAAGTTGAACAGCACTCCCTGCCCCCAAGGTCTTCAAAGATCAATGTGTTTAATTGGTTATGGCAAGGCATAGAGGCTGGCGTACAGGGATGTATTGATCAGACTAGCTTCACTGAAGCTAGGGTTTGTTAATGTAAGAAGCCCGAGGTGAGAAGTCACATCTGACTATATCTTAGCTTGGGTTTATTATTGTGTTTTAATGGATGTAACCCTGTGAATATTCAAGCCACCATGTAATCTAAAGAGATGGGAAAAATTTACTCTTGTGGCTAAATAATGTGTTGGTTTGAGGATATATTTATTTATTTATTGAGTTTCTCTGCTGCCTGAAGGCAAAGAGTCCGTAGGCCACTTGAAAACATGCCCATAAATGTCAATACAGTAATTAATTAAAACAGTAAATCCAAATCTAATTCTCCACTTTTACATTCAAATGCTAAAAGTCATAAGCTTAAATGGATTGAATATGGCACGGCTGCTTATAATTAATTTCTGAAGGGCATCTAGAAGAGACATCTTTTTAACTGCTTTTCCATAAGGCCATGACAGCATGGGTCATCTTTGCCTCAAGGGTCAAGCTATGCCAGAGGGAAGCTACCCAGGAAACATCCATCATCAGGTCTTCTTCCGTGCTTCCTTAGCAGATGCTCCCTAGTTTTTCAGGTGGGATGGGCAGAATTTGCTGGGAGAAGATGATCCCTTAGATACCAATGCCTGAACTGTGTAGAATTTTACAGGCAGTCACTAGCACCTTGAACTCAGAAAGGTACTGGAGATAGAAGTGTAACACAGCAGTTTCACAAGTGGCCACTAAGCATGTATGTTCCTATATTCTAGACCGGCTGAACTTGCTAGGTGGTCTTCAGCCCCATATAAAAGGAGCTATAGTATGTAGTCTAGATATGACAAGGGCATGATGGTCTCCAGGTCATCCTGTTCCAGGTTAAGCTGTCCAGCCACAGCTCTGCAAAAACCCTCCATGCCACAGTCTCCATCCACATTGTATCACAGGGTCACATGATGAGAATTTGCAACCTTCCCAGGAGTCTTCTGGGAAAGTTAATGGGGAAAGCCAGATTCACTTAATGATCGCATGATTCACTTAATAACCTTGGTGATTTGCTAAATGATCATGCCATTTAATATTATGCTTTATATTTTGTTGATTTTTTTTCGTTACTGTTGTGCGCTGCTTTGAAATATTTCAAAATTTCAATTAAATTTAATATTCAATTAAATATTTGAAATTTGTGTAGGAAGGGCAGAGCAATAGAAAGTGTTAGTAGTAGCAGTAGGAACAGATTTTGTCTCATTCCTATTGCCAGAAACACAATAATATGATCATGAATCAGAGAAATGCATTTTAGTCACCGTCTTTTAATGTAAATATAGTGTGTGCTCTATTATATGGCACTGCATTGCGCTATACATCTAGATATTCCAAGCTCAGTAAATATGGGCTTCACTTGTTGCTTCATTCAGCCATATTTTAACATTCAGCCATTTCCCATCTCACATTATCTGCATCTTGAATGCCGTAGTGGCTCTAAATAAATGCTAAATAGTTGCTGCTTGTGAGGAAAGATGATTAAATGAAATGAGCGTTGAGTCAGTTTTGATTCTAATCACACACAGCCCAGTCTGCTTTATATTCTGTTTACATTGTTGTCACATTGCTTTAATCCAACAAGCTAGCCCAGTAAATAGAATGAACCAAACTCAAACACCAGCTGGAGAATTAGGAGTGGAGCCTGCTCAGAATTGGCAATGGCCGCAAACAAACAGAGAGGAAAGAAAAAAAAGTCAGACCCAGCAGAAGCCGGCAACGGCGCAAAATTACTGTGGTGAAATGTGAGCCTGCTGGCAAAATGAGCTGCTCCATGCAGATGAATCCTTGAGGGTCTTAAATCACACCATCCCCAAGAAAGTTGTGCAAAGAGATTCATTATTTCTTTGATATGCAGCTCCACAAGATCTGAAAAACGCATTCTCTCCAACGGCGAGCTTCTCTTAAAGGCGATCATACAGCACCATCTGCTGAGCAATGCATTGATTGCAAGGGGGGCTGCGGTTGTGTCCATCACTGCTGAAGACAGTCCTTGCAGCTTTCACAGGCTTTGAGACTTTCTCCTGTATCATCGTCACCCTAGCATTTTCCTGCAGGTTCAGGGTCTGATTTTTGGATCGTGCAGATGCCATCTTGCACGATCAGTGCAGCATCCAGATCCAATGGGCGATGCCCTAGTGTTGTCTGACATATATGGCTGTTGATCCATTGGTTGTGACAAAAACTGATTGACCAGCTTGTTGTCAGGGTCTGTTGTCAGTTTAGGTCTGTGTTCAGCTCAGCAACACCCAGACAGGTGGGCAGTGTCCAGAGAGGTGGGCAGTGTCCAGCTGCACCACGAGGAGAAGCAGAGCTCACTGCCCAACCTTGTCTATGTATATTTGTATATTCTTATTAATCCAAGTCATGATTTGTAGCAAAACTGCAAAAAAATGCAAAACTTTTTTAAAGAGACAACTGGATTAGATGTAATCAGAAAACATTTAATCTCCTATCCAGGAGCCTTTTCCAATTTCATGAGAAAATGGAAGAGATGGCAAGAGACTTTTTCACTCTTCTCCTTTCCTATAGAAGCTCTGCTGCCTACAACATCCCAAAGGGCCATCTCTAAGGAAGGGCAGTAAAGTTGTTGGTTTCCATTCCTTGGAAGGATCTGTTGCCCCCACCTCTCCCCGTTAGCTTTTAACCAAATAGGATCAGACACTGCGGTTGGTGCGCTGCTTTTGATCTTTCTGACTTACTTTCCTCTTTAGAGGTTTCCAGTGAAAAAATGCTGATGAGCAGACCTGGCTCTCAGATTTATACTAAGGGATATGACATCAGAATTTGCATCCTCTGGTAGAACAGATAGTTGTACTAAAATGTTTTCCAGGGAGTCCTCAGCTTACAACAGCAATTGGGACAAGAATTTCTCTTTCTCAGCAAGGCGGTTGTTAAGTGAGTTGTGCCCAATTATACAAACTTTTTTGCCACAGTTGTTAAGCAGATCACTGTAGTTGTTAAGTAAATTAGGCAGTTGACACTGCAATGGCCATAAATACGTGCCAGTTGCCAAGCACCTGAATTTTGATCACAATTTTGACCATGGGGATGCTGTAATAGTTATCAGTCCAAGGATCTGTCGTAAGTGCAAAGATTTGTTGCAAGTCACTTTTTTCAGTGCTGTTACAACTTCAAATGGTCACTAAATGAATGAATGTAAGTTAAGCCACCTGTAAAAGTGCTAGATCCCCTTTCTCTTGCTCTCTTTAGTGGTGTCAATTGGAACGATTTTGCATATCATCACAAAACAGCAGCCAAACCACCTTATTGTTGAGAACTTTAACTGAGAAAAAAAAGATTTTCCCCTGAACAGTCGAACTAGTTATTTATTAATTTATCTGTTTGGTTTGAACAATTACTAAACCAAATGTTTTTCCAATGTATTATTAATGTGTTTGATCATTCAAGCCCTTCATCATGTCAGGCCCATATAAACTGAGCCCTGTTTAGTTAATTGTTCAGTATTGTACAATCTGTGAAAATAATAAAAAAACAAGAGCCTTGAAAAATATGTAATCAGCTTTTCCAAGGGGTGTTCTCAGGAAATTAAGTTGAGTTTGGTTTAGTTGATTATGCTGTTTTATGTTGCAGTCGGGACAAGGTGCATTGAATGTTTGAATACTTTAAAATAGGGGAGGGGAGAAGAGGGGGAGGGAGGAAATGTAGTACAGATTACAATGTGATATGCATGATAAATACAACAGCCTATACTTTGAACAAAGCCTGCTTTGCTATCAACCGCACTAAAATTATAAATATAACCACTGCAACAAGAAAGGTCACTTGACAATCTTTATTGGCCAAAAGAAGAGGATTCTTTGCCCAG
>JANHZU010003945.1:300392-313202 GCA_032468055.1 Acrochordus granulatus
AACTGCATACAACCTATGGTAATAAATCACACGAGGCTGAACACTCAGAGTTAACTCTAGTAAAGAATACAAGAGATCTTCTTTTGATCCAGTGTAGTCTTCACTGATGGGCAATGTTTCTGCTGGACTTCAAATAGAGCTCTATGCCAGCCTGCCCAGAAATGGCAGCCACTGAATTTATTTTATTTATTTAATGTATTTGTTGCACTATAGCAACTCTCACAATAGAATAACGATAAAAATCAATACAACAAAAAATACAATAGTATGAACATATAATGTAATACAAAAACAAACACATGCAACAATATAAAACAAAATTTACAAAATAAAAGAACAAGATGGGGGAGCAGAAGGAGGTGAAGCCTTCAGTTCAATAGCCACCTTATTGATGACTCTGTCTGAATTTGGAAAGCTTTGGATGCAAAAAAGTACAATTCTACGAAACTATAATGTCTTACATTCAATGTTTAGCCTCCATCAACTGTGGAGTTTAGCCTCCATCAACTCCATCAATTTTGGCCTTCTTTCCGTATTACCCAGATGACAACTGCAGTTTCAAGTTAGACAATTTGCCTTGCCTTATTGGAGAATGGGCATTCTGGGGTCAAAAGTCTGCCATGTCAAGTGGGAAAGTCAATGCTGGAGTCCCTTCCTGCTTTATTAAACTCAAAAACTCCCAGCTCCACACACCGGTTTGGGCTGAGGTGGGAGAGACCCTCAATCCAGTAGATCCAAAGCTCGCCTAGTCTTTTCACATCCTTGACTGAGCAAAAGAGGAGCACTTTAGTGAGCTATTTGCTGTTTTAGATGATTGTTCTTTCAGTGGGAGGAGAAGTTTTGGAGAGGGGAACTCTAGAAAGAGTATAAAAGAGATATAAACACCTCGTTTGACGATAGAAGTTTGCTCAATTTCAACTCTTAGGGTTGTTACAACAGAATCCTAAAAATAAGCCTAATGAAGGAAGATTGTGTGTCGTGGGGGGAATTGCTTAAAGGGATATTAAAGATAAGACCAGCCTATATGTTTGTGTTTTAAGAGAAAACTCGCCACACATACTTGCTATTCAGAGCTGCAACTCCCACAGTACTTCTTGGAGTCGACATGCTCGCCACATAATTCCACTGCCGAGCCTGGGGATCCCATCTTTCAACTGTGTTAAGATAACTCCATCCATCATGACCTCCAACAGCATACATCGGTCCTTCGAGCATCGCTACCCCTTAGGATGAAAAGCACATCACAGGAACATTAATGGTCAATAGATAACATTTGATTTCCAACATTTGTTTAATACAGTACGTTTGCATCCTTCATTGCCATCCAAGAAATCGCCAGCTCTGCAACACTGAAACATGAGTTTCCACAAGCTCCTTAGCTATTGCCAGTTCCAGTCAAAACCCAGGATCTTAATTATGTGCAGGCCACTCGCTGATGTCAGGAATAATTCGCACACGGTCAGTAAAAACAAGAAGAAATCTGGCCATCCATTCATTCGACAGAAGGGATCAAGCAATCTGCCACATCAGATGGTAAGAAAAGGAACACAAGGAAGCGTGAGCCACTTTTCAAAAAGTAGGGTAACTCCTGGATCATTGCAGTTATGAAATTATTTTGGTTCTCACTTCCTAACTTTTCTTGGGTAAATGTTACTTATAATCTGGTTGAGGACTGGTTTGTCTTGTGAGTTGACCTCAATGCATTCAGTCCTGCTTGAGTGGCTGAGGCCTATACCAAATCAGAAGTCGGAATCTGAACCTTCTTGGTGGTGCCCTGTGCCTGTCCATCTGTCTGTCTGTCTGTTTGTCTCTCTCTTTCTTACGCACACACACACACACAAACAGGTAGTCCTGGACTTACAACCACAACTGGCACCAGAATTTCCATTGCTAAGCAAGGCATTTGTTGAATGAGTTGTGCCCAATTTTATGATACTTTTGCCACGGTGGTTACGCAAATCACAACAGTTATTAAGTGAATCACATGGTTCCCCTTTTGACTTGGCTTGTCGGAAGCCGCTGGGAATGTCACAAGTGGTAATCACATGACCTCAGGATGCTGCAACCATCCTAAATGCATGCCACTTACCAAGCGCTCAAAGTTTGATCACGTGACCGTAGGGAAGCCGCAATGGTCATAAGTGTAAGCACCATTTGTGAGTCGCTCTTTTCAGTGCCGTTATAACTTTAAATGGTCCCTGAGCAATTCATTGCAAGTTGAGGACTACCTGTATATTTCTCATGATGCTTGTTCATGAATCACACTTCTGTCAGTCATACCCAAGCCATGTCTATGAGTTGACATTGGAGGCATCACAGTCCAGACTTTAGTCATTGGATTGAAACATTCAACAGTATTTGACGTTCTCAAGCCATCTCTTCCTCCCACCACATAGAGCTTGTTGTCGATCACAGCGACTCCGAATTGCAGCCGCCTTCCACTCATGCTTCCAATCTGTATCCAGCTATTGGTTCGCAAATCGTATTTCTCAATGGTGGTGGTGCCTGTTGGAAGCATAATGAGTAACAGAAGAAAAGAAAGTCACGTTTCTACCATGATCCCCTCATCAACTGATTTAATTTGAATGGCTTCATCCAATAGTGCATTATTTTGATCAGCATATATTTGCATCTGGCCATGGAAGCATTTTTGGACAACGCTGGCTCTTCGGCTATGAAACGGAGATGAAGACCGCCTCCTAGAGTCGGACACAACTAAAAGGGGAAAACTTCGCCTTCACCTTAAACTATGATTTTGTTTAAATCTTTAAAATAAAAATTTCCATCTGACTAAACTGATAGCTCTAAAGGATTTTAAAATTCCTTTTGTTATTTTAAAATCTGCATGACACATGCATGTAAAGTACATATTGGAATGTGAAGATTCGAGGAGTATTCTACCACTTTTTATTTTTTGCAGCCAAGAATTGTGGTGGAACATTTTGAAAACCCAGTGAATAACTGAATTGTTTAACCTGGTTGTTGATGCAGATCAGTTCCTATTAGAATTTGCAAAAGAACAAACTTTTCAAGCATTCCCGTGAGTAATACCTAAAATACATTCTTCCTTATTTTTCAGAAAGAAGGGCTATCTATTTCAAAAGGGAAGACCTCTGTCTCTTACTCTTAAATTTTTCATAAAGCTTTAAAATTAGAACAAATTTGTGATGTTAAAAAGCAGTTTGGCACCATCAGATATCACAGCCTGTCACAGAAATGTCCTATTTATATCCATGAAATTTGAATTTATTCCACTACCATCATTCTGATTTGAAAAGCAAGGCATGATGTAAAGATTTTGAGGACTGTGACCTCAGCTTTGATATTTCCTATAGCCATTATGATTTTGCATTGATCCATTTTTTTAAAAAATTAATCTTTGGAATCTAAGCCACCGTGTTTTTCACTTTAGAAGTTGATGGTCCGGTATATTCCAATAGTATTGATATTCATCTTGCATAATAAAATGGCCAAACATCATGCTTGAAATTAGTTCAAACATTGAATATCACATATTATTTCCACAGCTGCTCATAATGCTGCTACCTATTCCAATAATTGCTTTTCTAAGGTTGTCTGCTGTAGATGTGAGGTTAACATTTCTACAAGAGGAAAATGAAATACAAAGTTCCCCCCCCTCTCTCTTTCTCTCCCTTCCATCCCTTCCTCCCCTACCTCCTCTTTAATCATTGTAAGTGGCACATACAATATAGAAGATGTTTCACTGAGTGTATGAATTCCTCAGTTTGGCTTTCTGTTCCAGACCTGGAAAAACACCCTGCTTGATATCTTCTGAACATTCAGAAAGATATAGCTGGTCCAACAAAGAAGATGTGAAAGAAGTTAGGAAAGCTTTTCTTAAACTTAAATCAAACTTTTGGACTATCCATTTCTGAATTGTTAACAGTGACAAGTAATTACTGTCCAGGTTTTTAAACAGAAGTCTTTTTAACCAAACTAATATCAGATCCTCATCTGGATATCTTTGGTTGTGAAAGCTAACCTTGATGTGATTTTTGTTTTTGAAACTGAACTAGAGGGTGATCTCCTGTGATTCAGATTCTTTATTGGCCAAGCAGGGTTAGACTTGCAAGGAATTTGACTCTGGTACAGCAGCTCTCAGTAAGCTTGTAAGACAATAGTAAATAAACTAATAGCATAAACAAATAAATTAAATTGTGTATTCAGCAGTAAAGTGTGCATTCAAAGTACGCAGCCAATAGAAAGGGAATATAGTGAAGTGCAGAATTAGAACCATGATCTATTGATAAATATGTATAGACCTTAGAACTTCTGAGTTAATTTAGACTTCTTTGCACTTTGTGTCATGTCATATAGTGTGAGTTAAGTATTCAGCTGAATGATGGCACGAGGGGAGGAAAAACTGTCCCTGTGTCTGGTTGTTTTGGTACACAATGCCGTACAGCACCATCCAGAGGGAAGAGATTCAAACAAGCTATGTCCAGGGTGAGAGAGGTCTGCAGATATCTTCTCCACCCTTCTCTTGACCTTCATGGAGGGCAGGCTGGCTGCAGTTATTCTTCATTGGAATCTGTACCTGTCCTGCATGGTTGCTGCACTGAACCAGACAGCTACAGATGTACAAAGGACAGACTCAATGATTCCTCTGTAGAACTGCATCAGCAGCTCTTGCAGCATTCCTTGGTCTCCTGTGGATTTAACCATTATCTCCCAATCCTGTTTATATGCACCATTTTCATGCCATAGGACATCTATCAATTTCATTTGGGAAATGAGAACTGAGAAACTCATTCTGTAGGAAAAGTCCAGCTTTCAATGTGGTACTCCCAAGTTATTAATGGATAAAAAGAAAAAGAAAAACTCATACCAAATCATCTACTTCTATTATACTCTTTCCATTACTCAGCATCATTCTTTGCAATTCATTCTGGCCATCACTTTTCATCTCAATATTTCAGAACCTTAATAAATCTTTAAAAATTAAAGAAAGAAGGCTTCTACACACCAAGTTGAGGGCTACACTTCAGAAACAGGTGGGGCCAGAACCAAGTTTGGGTGAAGGTTAGAGTTTTAAGGGATGAGATCCTTCACTTCACCTCCAACTCTAAAAATAAGACATTGTGGGATCTTGGGATCATAAAAGCAAATTTGATAGATCACATATGGCATCCAGATCACACATGTTGTAGAACTGGCTCAGTGACATTATGGAAGTGAGCTAATTTATCCTGATCTGAGCTCCCTGCAATCTTAGAAGCCACTTCATCAAACAGTGGGGTTTACCTTTTGTGGCATCCATGCCTCCCACAGCATAAAGAGAACCAACGGTGGACTTCCTGGGCTTTGTACGGGGACTCTGCATCATTGATCTCCTTTCTGGTAGTAGGTGGTATTTCATTGCTTCCATTAAGAGTCTCTGGCACTGAAGATCAGTTGTAAACATAGGACTATTTTCCAGATCAGCTAAAAGCTGAGACAAACATAGTCTTGTTATTCACACTGAAAAGGTTAGGAGTTCATTTCTATCAGAAATCCCTTATTAATGCTATTGTTTATCTTCCAGGGCTGACTGGAATGGAACCTGGATCAACTGTTGTGTAGCCAATGTCCATGTAAGAGTTTGCACATGATGCTTAATGTAGGTATTCCAATATATTTTCTTAGGGGCCCATTAGACGGGGTAAATATGATGCTCCAGTAGATATCTGGTAAAACCTAGTGAATATTTTCCATTGTGTTTCTCCAGCTAATCTACACAAGTCTTCAGAGGGATTGTTATCATGGACTTCTAAACAAACTTCAGACCCAAATCTGAGTTTGTAAATATATTAATCAAAGCAGTTCCCATCTAGTAAGACTGTTATGAAAGAATTAAGCAATGATAAACTTCTTGCACACATGTATGTGCAATGCACACATACACAACCTCAATGAAGAGAGATTTTATAATGGGAAGATATCATGAGATGTGCTACCAAAACTCGGGTTTACTCAGCTGTCTGAGAGCATCACCAACATTTCCACTGTCACTAAAGTCAAGGTAAAAGACACAAATGATCTTGTTGCCACCAGCTGTGAGACAGCCAAACGAAGTGGCCAAAACTCACAAGTGAGCAAAAACTTTATGGAGGGTGGCAAAAAAAGGGACAAGAGCATTGTTCCATTGAAATTTTTTCTTATTGTTGGGTGCTTCTTCTTGAATATTGAACCAAAACTTATGACTTAAATCTATTGTAGGGTCTGTATTCTGTCTCTGGGCCTAACATGTCATGAGATTTTCATCAGATACAGTACTTCAAAAATGCAAATCAAGTCGGTTTCCTCTTCTAAGGGTTAAACATGTCTAGCTTTTTCAATTTCTCTTCAGAAATGTTATTTCTACCACTCTGATTATCCTCACTGGCCTTCTTTGATTCTATTCCAGCTCCTACAATCTCGACATAAAACACAGTATCGGGACTGGACCAATACAATAGGGTTTTAACTGCACATTTAAACTCTGTTTACATTTTTCTTATCCCAGTGGTAGATTCTTCCTCAGTGACTTCTTAAACAAAACATTTCTAAGACCTTCCATATCCATAGTATTGATTGAATGATTGATTGATTGAATGCCATCGTTTTTTACTCTTTTTTTTTTTAGATAGAGCTTCTCCATGACAATTGACCCCTAGCCTGTTCTTTAAATGCTACACTCATTTTCACTAACTGAGTCCACTCACCTTGCTGCTGGTTGTCTTCTTCTCTTTCCTCCCACCTTTCCCAGCATTAGAGACTTTCCTAGAATATATCCATAGTCTACCACCTGGAACCTACCTCTGGAGAAAGGAGAGGCAACCTTATATAAGACAGAAGCATCCCAAGATCCTGTTGCCTGTTGTCTAAATCATGTCGAACCCATATCATTAATGCTTTGAAGATTGATTCTTCATCTGGAACATTAATATCATCACTGGAAAGCAGACTGGCAATTTCACCAGCAGGAAGTAACAGAAACTCCTGGTTCTTTATTACTTCGGTGAAGTGTTCCTTAAGAAGATAACAAACAAAAGACAATTAAATGCCATTTTTTCATACAACAGCTTACAAGATATGGTCTCACTTTTTCCTCACGGTAATATAGGAGGGTTCTTCCAAAATGATGCCAGCTAAAATGACATGTGTTCATAATTTAAGAACAAACAAGATTATTTTGGTTTCTCTTTAGAAATACTGGTTTCCTCACATTGTGGACTGATAGTCAACGAAATCAGCAGCACAGCATACGCAACTTAAGAAAAATGTCAGCCATTAGCATTTCTTTTATAAAGTTACAACGCTAGCAGTGGGAAATCATAAAAGAAAGATCTGGAGACGTTATCTGCGTGTACAACTGCTTGCAGCTGTTGCTCGTCTGTGACACTGTTTTCTTAAGTTTTCTTTCTACTTGCTGAATAGGCTTTTTTTTTTAAATACAAGAAAAAGCCAAAGCAAACTCTTTTTGGGGGGAGTGACAAAAGAGGTGGTGGCCTCACACCTTCCTGCCCTCTTGTGATATTCAAAAAAAGGAACCATGGAAGGATTGTTGCAAACTTCAAAAATAGCACTGGTTGTTTATGGGAAATAATCTTATCTGTGGAAGCAAGATTACCAAGCAGGAAACTGTTAAGAGTCCAGATCAGTAGTAAATGTTTTAAAAAAGAATGGAAACCTCTTCTTACTGGAGTCTCTGGGCTTGGTTAATGTCTGGGCCTGTCGCTTTCCAAGGTGTAAGCAGTCTGATTGTATTCTATACGAACCTCACTAGTCTGCTGGGTTTTTCATTTTATTTTAATGTGTTTAATATTTTTTATTTTTAAATGTTTTTAATGAAATGTTTTTAGTATTGTTAGCCACCGAGAGTCTCTGGATTTCGGCTGCATATAAATTAAATAAATAAATTATGATTATCATCCTTGTTTCTGCTTGCAACAGAAGATTGTGGTTAGAGTTAGGACAAGATGATGACATTGGAAATGCCATATTATAGCATTTAAAGTATTAGAGTCCTTGGTTTGTCATTGTATATGAATGGCCCTAATGCTTTAGAAGAGGTTGGATGGTACAAATAAATGGTTTTCAAAAAAGCAATGGAATATGTTCAGTATCATTGTTGTTCATGTAAGGTTGGTAATAGAAAGAGCCCAAGAATGGAAGAAGGAGATTTAAGCCACAACGAGGTCTTTGGTTGTATAGACCATTCCAAACAGTGCAAAATCCATGCCTACCTGGATCGGCACCCCAAATCAAATAACTAAATAAAAGATTTAAAAATCCTCAGATGAAACAGAGTTTGGTAAATAGGCCTTTGTTTCAAGTGTTTTCTATTTATAGGAAAGGAAGCTACAGAACTGAGGACCGTTTGTAAAGCAGAGAAGGGGGCAGATGAAGTTATATCACTTCAAGCAACACCCTAAAGAAGCTGAGCGAAAAAATCCTTCCTGCATATAATATTGAATAGAGTATCAGAAATCAAAAAGTTCTAAGCCATTCCATAATCATGAAATACATATTTGTATTATCTATATACTACTAAAACACTCCTGTTTGTCTGGTGTCACCTTCAATTAGACAAAACAGTGGATCATAGGACAACAATTTTTGAAGCAAGGTACCTCAAATGGGCTAACTTAAAGAATGCATCCAGAATCTGAGACCCATTGCTCTCATGGAACTGAAATGTCAAGAATCTTTAAAACAATTTTATGCCACGGCAACTTTGCTATGGTCAGCCACAATCACATGATCACGATTTCCAATGCTTCCTGCCAGCTTCCCACAAGCAAAGTCAATGGAGAAGCCAGCAGGAAGTCAGAAGTTGTTCCATCCCATTGTTTTTTTGCCCACCCATTGTCACTCTATTACTCTGTGTAGGTAAGGAAATACAGTATCTTGGAAAGGATGATCCAATGAGTCATGGATCATCTAGTTATTGTTGTTGATGATGATATGCATCTCTAAGCATTTCTTTCTTTTTGTAATTCAGCAAGCATTTGATATGATTTTTTTCCCCTCTCTCAGCAGATAGAAATGGTAACGACTCATTCTGTCATCTCAGATAAGGTAACTGGTCTATTTTAAGCAGGTTTTTGCTTAAAGCTATCTTCCTTGAAGGGCTATGGAATCAAAAGAAAAGAACCATAAGAATATCAGTCAGCAGATAGTAACTTCACCCTGATGGGATTACAATTTTATGCAAATTAAATGAATTATAGCTACGTATCCTATGCACCATAGCCTAGAATTGGCCACAAGTGGCAGGGGAAACCTTTATCTTTATAGCCTTTTTACATATCCTATACCATAGCAAAATATCTTTCTTTTTATTCTCAGGGGTGGGTCAGTTGATGAATTTTCATTTTCAAAATTTAATACTTTGAAAATGTTCAATTAAGTGGCAAATCTGCATTTTTACTGGTGTTTGCTCCTGGTCTAGCCCATCTATTTTAAATAGCTCTACACAATTCCAGTGCAGCGCTAACCAAGTGCATTGTCAGGCAGTCAATATGGGGACTTTCATCCTTACCATAGTGTAGACATGGGCCACTTGCAAGAGTTTTGAGCATCCTTGAGCATCTCCAAAAGATCGGATCCCCAAGCAGTTTGAAGGATGAAGTTGCTTCATGAGAAAATTGCAACAGACTTCAATGACTTGTGAAAGTTGGAGAAGACAAGCTGCAGCCAACAAGCTCTCAATGGTATCTTCTTTCAGCTCCAGAATGCCTATGGGTTTAATTTAAAAAAAAAGAAAATGAAAGAGTGTATGAAAATGAATAGTAATTTTCAAAATCTTCTTACAGTTCAGCAACACATTGTTAAAATGCCTCCTGATCCTAAGAAATGTGGGAGTTCTTGAGATACAGGGATAACTCAGGTTTAGCTGGGTTTGTTTTGGAAATCAGTGGTTAAACTTGCACAACGCCCTAAATCAGATCAGTGATAGATCAAGCAGCAGTATTCGCCCAACTTGCTTAGCTTGGCTTGCAATCTTAACAAAATAATTAATAAAATTTTCCAACAAGGTTTCTAAATCCGTTTATCCCATCAAGACCTCCAGCATTAAACCAACAACTTTATTTGATCAGTCAAATGTTTACTGAACATGCATCTGGCTCATCCTAGCTGATTGGCAAAAGCTAATCTGTGGGACCTGGTGTTGTATTTCACTCCAGTAACTTCTGATAAGGAATTTTATTGTAGAAAAGCGAAAAAGCCGTTATGAAAGACTGCTGTGTAGCAAATGTCAGCTGTATTTATAGTGATTTTTATGCTTCTTTCTCTTGAACAAACTTTTTAATATGCTGGATGGCTCTCTTCTCTTGGGCCAGGAAGCCTGGTTTCCATAACAGCCAGATCTAATATCAGGTTGTTTTCTTCAGACTATGTGAAAATTAATTCCCATGCCAGCTGCCCACATTTTCCCCTCTGGAAAAAAAAACATTGGAAGTATTTTCCCATGAGGTTTTCTCATGAGGTTCAAGGACTATCATATGCAAAAATGTACACATACTGTACATTCACATGCCTATTGCCCAGTTCTCTTATACTATTGCTTGCAATCACACAGCAGCTTGTTTGAAAACAGCTACAAATTTTGGTTGTTCTGAAAGGGGCACAGTGTCCTTCATTTTGGGAAGAATGCAGTGACATTTTTTTCTGTCAGAGAGCTGATTCCCTGCCATATCCTTTGTCTCCTAGTATGTGAATTGAAACTGAAGTAGCAAAAGCAACACAGAATGCAAACAGGCTGAGTTTGCTGTCAAGTGGAGACCGTTTGTGAACCCAACTAGCTAAAGCACGGTAAGGATCTTCATTAAAACATGCCTGCCCGTAAAGGTTGTTAGGGAAGTGATTGCGCAATACAAGACAGAACATACATCCTCCCTGTAGTTCCTAAGAACTCTGCTTTCCACCCAGAAGAATTTCATCAAAACTTTATTTTTAATTATGAAAAGATTTATCAACAGACCAAGAAAAGTGAGCGGGTGGTGATGACAAAAATGCAGGAAAATGTTTGGCTCGATGTCCACCTAACCCGGGGCTTACCAGTGTAGGCATAGAGTACAAGGTCTTTCAGTGCATCAGGATCCACACCTTCCATTTTGATTTCCTCTTGTTTGGCTTCGCGGACATCATTGGTGAACATCGCCGCAAAATAATCAGACACGGCACTCAGAACTAGCCTGTTCCCAAAAGAAAGAAAAAATGGTAAGCATCTCTATCTGCTCTTGATACTCCTGGAAGCATACATTTTCATTACCTGAAAACTGATTAATTTGCTTCAAATATTTAACATTCAAATGAACTGTCACTTCATTTGAAGCAACACTTCCTTGGCCTACCACCAGCATTAAGCATCCCTGAAGTTTAGACAAAAAAGTGAATCAGTCTTCCAATTTTTCTCCTGGGGAATTATTTTGCTTTCCAGACAATGAGGAATCCCCTTTGCAAACTAAACATCTAGTTGGATATTCTAGATATCTAAAAATCTTCCCATCTGGAATAGTTGATGGACATCATTACCAAAGCAAGCCATCATGGCCTTTACACACTTACTTTACTAATTATGGGCCCTACTTCCATTTTGCAGTTGGTATTTGGTTCATTTATTACTTTTTGGGAGTCTAGTTGTACAAACAGGTTTTATTGCACAGGGATTGCAAAAGAGCCAGGAAGATTAGCTGTGATCTCTCTACAGGGAAGGGAGGCCGATGATCTGGTGACAAAATAGGTTTTCTTTGTGCTTGTACCAATGATGTTTAAACCATGCTTCTAGTCCTGTTATTCCTCTTTCAGAAAGCTATAATAAGATGAATTCCAATTTTCTTTTAGCTCACGAAGTAGCACAAAGTATCATGCATTCTTGTTTACCACCCAGAGATGCCTTTGGTGAAATAGGCAACTACGTAAATCTGATTAATTAATAAATAAATACACTTTCCTCTTCCCTCTTACAAGAATTCTGTGCTACTTTTATATCTGTTCTATGAAATACTGGCTAATATGCGATGCTTGGCTTAATAGGATGCAAGAAGCAGGCCATCTGAACTCCTTCAATAACCAATAACAGATTTTTTTAAAACGTGCCCAACGTGATACATGACCTATTGAGCCTCATGGGAGTGCAAGGATCTGAACTTCCAAGCTCAACAAATGCTCCACTATAGTATTCTGTCCATAAGGAGAATGCGTGCTTGCAAATGAATACACCATTCAACAGAAAACTATTTCCAGTCGCTTGAGATTAGAGCATCAGTACAAATAGAAGAGAATATTTGTAGCTCAGGGTTGAATTGTGGAGTCCTAAGTACTATCTGAGCTTGACTGTTTTTCTACAGATGTTTCATTACCAGATTCAGATTCAAATATTTTATTAGCCAAGCCTGGTTAGTCAGGCAAGGAATTTGATTCCAGTACAGTAACTCTCAGTATACTTGCAAGACAACAGTAAATAAAATAATAACATAAAATAAATGAAGTTAGATTTACTGTGGGCATCCAAAGGATGCAGCCAGTGGAAAGGGAATATCATAAGGTGTAGAATTAGATCCGCGATCATCTACTGATACGCATTAGACAGAACTTTTGGGTTAATATAAAATTCTTTGCACTTTGCATCCGTCATACAGCAAGAGTCAAGTATTCAGCTGAGTGATGGCACAGAGAGGGGAATATCCCTGTGCCTGGTTGTTTTGCTATGCAATACCCTACAGCACTGTTCAGAGGGAAGAGGTTCAAACAAGTTGTGTCCAGGATGAAAGTGGTCTGCAGATATCTTCTCCATCTGCCCTCCACCGAGGACCTGTATGT
>JANHZU010003945.1:366015-388018 GCA_032468055.1 Acrochordus granulatus
ATAAGTTTGTATAATGACTTATCATCACTGGTTTTGTACACCATACCATGCACTGAAATATTTCTAGGTCCACCAGGACTCACCTTTGTAGAACTGCTTTCAGTAACTTTTGCTAGCTGCCAAAGGATTACATAGTGAGTACACTGCAGTGCATGGATAACTATCTGTGTTTTTAAAAAAGAAGAAAGAAAACTTCAGAATAATATTATCGTTCTCAGTTTGCTATTATCTTCTACTGTTCTTTCAAAGAAATAAAAATACTAACCTGTTCAGGCATATCTCCATTTTCAATGCCTGTTTTTAGTAACTTGTAGTTACAACTAAACAAATCCCATCTTGACAGGTCATGAGCACTGAAAATAGAAAAACATGAATGCCTCTAATTCACTAGTTCTCCCACAACGTATTGAACTGACCCTGTGGGATAGCACAAGCAATGATTATTGTTATCAAACATTTGAATGACTACCCTTTGTTAACAAGGCTCTGCACACTACTGTCAAGAGTTCCAATGTAAGTATAAAGCCCCAGTCCATGAAGACAACTCTCTACAAAGCTCTGGCCATTGATTTGATTTTTATCCCACCTTTATAAGATATGTTTGCTGCCTTGAGTTTATAAGTAACTCAAGGCAGCAAACGTATCTAACACTCCTTTTCTTACTAATACTACGGTCAGTAGCCCTTCAAGGCAGAAAGGGGGAGGAATTCTAGCAGGAGATGGCAAAAGAAGTTGGAAACAAAATTGAAAGTGACTGAAATGTGTGTTTTTTTAACTAAGTACACTAAAACTTTTTATAAAATATCTGTAGAGAAAACAAAAGATCAGCAAAAAGTGGTGATAATTCACTTACTTGTGAAAAGCAGTAATCCGTTTTAATGTTGATAAGACCTGATAAGCATCATCTTCATCAGGTTCTTCCCCCTATGCGTAAAAAGGTGTATTGTTGCAATAAAACCAATCATTTCAAGAAGCTGAAATGAGCTGTTCTACTTTGATATTAAGAAATATTAAACCAAAATTTAAAGTATTCCTTTTTGAGAAACACATACACCAATTCCTGCAGTTTAATTGAGCCTGGGTTTTATTTTTGCAAAGTGCAATGAAAAGAAGATAAAAAGCAAGCTGGAAGAGGAAGACCTATACAGAAAGAGAAGATAGTTACCTCTTGCAGAAAATCCTCAAGAAGCCGGTTAAATTTATCTGCTAGTTCATCTATTAGCTGACTTCTCGCAATGTCTACTCTATTAAAGATAGTGAACTCTTCATTACAGAGGGCATGGTAGGTTTTAGAGCAAGCTTCCAAAACATCTGTATCTGTGTGCTTTTCTACAATATCCCGGATCTGTCGTAATAAGGCATCCAAATGCTAGTAAACATAAAATAAACACAAAGAATCACTCAGTCATCTATTTACTGATGTATCATTTAAATTCCGGTTCCCATCACGGCCATTTGTTTCAAAAAAAACTATGTTGAATTGTTGTGATAGTTAAAAAAAAGGCAAAGGTTTCTCCTGTCCAGTCATGTCTGACTCTCGGGGCCAATGCTTACCTCTGATTCACAGCTGAGGAAGCCACTAATAATAATCTTACCAAAATATACTAACCAATGATTGGTGTGTTACACAACAGCTTCTTACACAACTATGATTTAAGCATGCCAACAATACAGAACCAAAAATAAAAATTACACTCACTTTTGCTCAAAGCTGAGAAAGTGTGATAAAAAAAGCTCTTAGTTCTGAGTTGGTGCATGATTATATGCCAAGGCATACGGAGCACTGTTACCTTCCCACCAATTTAGGCAGTATCTATTTATCCTCTTACATTTTGCATGCTTTCAAACTGCTAGATTGGAGGAACTGGGGCAAATAATGTACCGCCATTTATTTAGTTGCAGAGTCCACATGGGCAGGCAAGCCTTTTTATTCAAATGCGTGAGGATCTGTGTAGTTTTCATCATCTTCAATTCTTTTTACTTTGCTTACCTTTTCTAATCTCCCTGTTGTGTAAATTTCCAAATCAAAATATTGTGGCAATTGTAACAAGTTGGTGACTTTCTCTGCATCAACAGAATACTGTGGATATTGAAAACAATTAATTAAAACTCAAATATTTGTCCATAAAATCAGTGTTCCACTATTCACAATTCTGAAGGCAGGTTTCATTAAGAAATCTAAAATGTTCAATATTAGATAATATTGACACAGAATTAGCAAATCATATTTAGTAAATGTCATCTTTAGTTTTAAATTTGGAGGGGGAATCTAAATGCTGCATCAAGATCGGAGAAAATTATTCAGGAAGCTCAGTTTAGCAAAAAGACCAATCTCAGGAAAACCCTAAAAAACATACAGGGAAAGCTGTTACTAATAAAAATCTTATCAAAATAGACTAACCAATGATTGGTTTGTTATATCATAGCTTCTTCCACAACACAACTATGATTTAAGCAGGCCAACAATATAGAAACAAAAATAAAAATTACACTCACTTTTGCTAAAAGCTGAGGAAGTGCAATAGCAAAAAGCTCTGTGATCTTAGTTCTGTCATCCAACTGGGTTTTTTTCTCCTTTGCTGTAAGCACCTATGTCAGAAAATAGGATCGAAGGACTGATATTACCAGCATCTACTTAATGCAACAGTAAGATGCAATTCATTAAGCAAGAATTTACTGTACATGAAGTAAATTCAACTACATCTCAAAAAGGATGCATATCTTTCCAACCATGACATTCTATTGTTCTGAGGGAAATGGTACAGTCAACATTCAGATGGATCAAGAACATATGCTCAAGTATGACAAAGAAAAGGCAATGCAGTAGATGCCTGAGCAGATTTAGAAAGACAGAACTGCAAATAAATACGGTTGTTTAATAAAAGTAGGATTTATTTTAATAGCTACCAGATTTATGCTTCATATCATTCTGACTTAATACAAAGAATTAAATGCTATGACTATATCAAGCAAGCAAGTTCAGGATTCCAATAGCTTCAAATGGATCACTCTAACCCCAGAAATAGAACATAACTGATGCTAAAAATAACATGTTTTCACTGTCTACTGAAACCATGCATTTTGATTCCAAGGAAGTAATGTTATACAGTTATTCTGAATCACATACAATGAATATGAAATGTTAAAAATCTGTGCATAATTTTCTTTTAAATTATGGGTTATCTTGATGTCACTTGCAACAACTGTGATTCTACTGCTAATGTAAGGCATTCTGGCTCAAAAACAAAAGACAATGGAGAATTACTATTATACTTTATTTTTTACTGAAAAAAACTCATTAAAATTAGCCAGATCATGTATTAATAGTATTGTTCATAACATATTTTTTTTTAAATACCCGTTTTCCTGTGCCTCTTCCTACAGGGGGATGGCATTCAGCTGCTTGTCTAATTGTACACAGCATTATTTCAATTAGTGCACTTTCTTGTTTGTCTGTTAAAGCTGCAATTATTAAAAAAAAGAAAAATCATGTCATTTCTTTTAATCACATATATTTAAGAACCACTTAGAAAAACCATAGGATCTCTCACAAGAACTGCTAATAAATTGTTTTGTTTGCACTTTAAATTAAAACTTGCAGAGTAGTATACCAAATTAGCTTCTATCATGATACCAGAACTAAAAAGAAAAACTGGTTTAGAAGGGATATTTAAAACTTTCATGAAATCTCATTCGGAAGCTTTTCCGGGCCTCTTAATCAAAGTTGTCTTTGTATTTAAATATTCACTTAATAAAACTGCTATATTTTTATGAAACATGCTAGCAATAATTACTACTACTGTTTACTCATTCAACTGCTCATTTTTCCAAATAAATTATTTCAATTTTAAAGAAATATCATGGACATTTCTGTAAGAATCTGAAAGTCAAATCAACATAATTTCTGAAGAGTTAAGTTTTGTCTTTTCCCATTGTTAGTTGCATATGTTGCCAATCTTTAACTGTTGAATTTCCTTGATCTTCTCCAAGTCACCGTCAATTATCCAGGCATATGCATTTTAAACATGCTTTAAAAATAGAGCATGTTTTAAACATAATTAACATTACGTTTAATGTTAAACGTAACATTAACTCTTACGTTCTTCTCCATTGAGGGGTTCTTCCAACAGAAGGCTATTCATACATTCCCAGTCCTTCAGAAGGTCAGTAGCACAATCCCACATGCTGTCCACCAAGTAAGCAGCATGTTCATGTAACTGAAAAAGATCCAGAAGTATTTATTAAGCATTTTATGAAAAGCTTCTCCAAAGCCCTAAATAAACCAGTTGCTGCTATTACAATGGCAGACACCATTTGTAATGTAAAGAAAAAATTATAGAAGAAAAGCATGAACTACGTGATAAAAAAATGTGTTATTTGCCTTGGTCTATCACACCTTATCACTTTTTAATATTATTTTAAGCACCTACAACACATTCACTATGTTTATTGGATTTCAACTGGCTTTGTAACCCAAATTATCCTTTATTGAGTAGATCTAACTGTAAAAACCCTCTTGGAAAAAAACCAAGACAGACAATTCCTGTCTTCTTTCTTTCCCATACATCAAGATTTTCTATACTGAGCAGAGTTGGGGAAGGCATTTGGTGATTCTTATAAACATGCACACAAAACATAAACAGAACTGTAACTTTGGAGATCACCATTTTTTGTGATTGCTGCCTAGACTCCTACAATTTATACAACAGAATTTAAAATGTTTCTGAATTTGGGAGTGTAATAAATTTACTCTAACTTCTTGTACTTAAATTAATCTACACAGTCATTAAAAAAACCTTATTTAAGGATATACAATATTTCTATGGATTAAGCAGTTTAGAACATATTGCAAAGTCAGAGGGAATTCTTCCTAAGACGGAACTTAATTTAGCCCAAAAGAAAACACATACAAACATTGCTTAGAAATATAGTTCCATAAAATAAGTAAAGTATGTGTACATACCTCACTTTCCAAAAAGAAAAATACTAGTGTTTTGACAAGATTAGCATTTGGACCTTGCCTTCCTCTTCTTTTAAGAATTCCATCTTCCTCAGGGTCTCTACGACTGAAAAGCCTTCCCAAGAAAGGGGGGAAAACCAAAATTGTAATAGCATTTATTACAGAGTTAGCTAAAAATAAAATGCAACACCAAATATATCTCTATATCCCTTCTACACAAAATATTCATTGGAGGACCTTTGATATAAAGCTCCCTATGATTAGAAGGGAGTATGTACGTATGTATGTAATTTGTCAGTATTTCTGACAACTTAAATTTCTCACCACATAGTCATGTGGAGGTAAAAGTTTTCTTGACACATATCTTTTGACAGACTCAGTTCCAGTTGTGCAGAGAAAATCGCAATTCCCCCTGGAGATCCATAAACTTTATCTAAATGGCTCAGTGATTCACAGTTCTATTCAATTCACAATCTTAGTATATTTAATGAAATGTCACTTTTTCCTTACTTTTTATAAAGAAATTCTCCTGCTGCTACAGCCACTGGCCGATGAGCTGAGTAAACCAGATGATAAACATTTTCACAGTCTTCTGCAGTCAGAACTTCTTCACTACTCCTAAAAATATAGTAATTATTAAAAATACAAACAAAAGGTATTTAAGAAAAATAAGAAAAAGGGGGGAATCAAATGCCCTCACTTAAATATTTTTAACTGCAAACTAACTGAAATCTGAATATTGGGTTTAAAATAAGATTTGTCTTGTAGCTCTAATTAAGTATCTGAAGATGAACTCAAAGATGGACCTCTGGGAATCTCACTGTGTAGTATCCAGAAATATTTGAACGTTCAACAACATAGACAACACGAAATCATGCATATATTTTTATCTAACTGTAACATTTTACCATATAATCCTGAAACATGACACCTAAAAAGAATCTGTTGTCTTTAAAGATTTGAAAAACTACCTTTATACAAAATGGACAAATCAATGCAAGTATTAATTTGAAATATGATTTGAAACACTTACTGTAAAACAAGAGTAAGCAGCTTTATTGCTTGTACTGCAACATCATATTCTTTGTCAAGAGTCATAGACACAATTCTGTCCTAATGGGAAGAAATTTAGTTTGTAAAATTAACGATGTAATAATGGGATAATCTGGAATATTTCTTTAAAGGGAAAAAGGAGAATGAGCACTAACCTTGAACCGGCTGGTGAAAAGTTCCAATTTTGAATTAAGTTCTTTATTATAATAAAGCCCTTGCAAAGCTGTAAGACATTTGAGTCTCACTTCCCCTTGCTAAAAAGAATTAAGAAATAAATAACAGTTCTTTAAGTTTTCCATTTTTCAATACTGGACAATGTTAATTCATTTAAAGAGCTCTACATTTATACTGTGGTTTCTGTACTGGGTTTGTTAAATACTGGATTACAATGGGAAATCAATCTCTATATAACTGAACATGTAAACATCTTTCAGAGAAATAAAATAAAACCATCATGATAAAATAAATAAAACAGATTGCATCAAGCTGAGGAAGTCCATGGTTGTAAAGTAATACTTTCAACTCAGCCCTGAAGCACACTGGAAATCAGGGCACTACAGGGCTGTTGTTTTTTTTAAAAAAAGGTTTTATTAGGTCCTACCTAGCAGAGAAATCCAACATTACAATTTTATTAGCTATACCCTCTCAGTTCATTTGGACACTAGATTCTTGACAGATAAAATCAAATTATTTCCCACTTAAAAGTAATCAATGGTTACAACATGGGTGAAGAAAAAGGGATGTATCAAGTTTTGTGGATTTTTTTTCTCTACTCAATAATTACAGGGCATTTAGCACATTACCTTATCGTGCATTGTCCATCCCACATATTTTAAATAGCTGTCATTAAGAAAGGCATCACTATACATTTTCATCCAAATTCCAATTTCTTCAATACATATTGCTCTAATCTCAGCAATTGCATCCCTAAAAAAAATAATATGTAAAGAAAATGAAGAGTATGGTGGGGGGAAAAAACAGAATGAATCTTACTGTTTAGACTTAATATGCATCAACTGAACTCACCTGTACCTATGAACAAATACACCCTTAAAAATCGCATTCATCATGTTTTCTATTTCATCCTGATTTTCTTGAAGCTGAAAAACAAAGGAACTGCCAAATGAAAGTGCTGTAGTTTTACAGTAAACGCACAGGCAACAAACAGTTAAGAAATTAATCTGAAGCTAATAATTATTTGAAGATTAGAACACAGGTACATTTTTAAAATGTATGACTGATAATTTCATTTCTAGTGAAAATATAAAGATGTACACATTTGGCAAAATAAAGAATACAAGTATTACCAAACATCATATAGTAATTTAATAAGTTAATATGGTATATTGATACCACATACTGTAATGTTAATTACAATAATAGAGAAAAGCCCTATTATTTTAAAAGAAAGCAAATGAGAATATTAAAAAAATCCTTATATTTTACACTAAAAAATTTCAAAATAACAATAACACGATTATTCATAATTATAGTAAGTTATTACATAAATTCAAAACTGCGTGTCCAACTTCATATTGTATTAAGGCAACATAAAAGGGGTACATGATTGTTTGCTGCCTCACGATTGTCTGAAAATGAGAATCTCTTAATTATGTAGGGATATAGAAACTGGTCAAAAGATCAAAAAATAGATTGGGAAGAAACTTTGAACATCCTACCACCCTAGAAAAGAAACAGGAATTGAGACTAGGAAAAATCTTTTCTGCTTCTATTCAACTTTCTGAGTATGACTTGGAGAAAGTATTAATTTACCTCTTTCCAAGGATCATCCAGAGGAAATAAAGAGTTGGGAAGAAAAGTTTTATTTTAATTGAATCTCAAGAGATTCACTCCTTCCTTTCATTTCTGTTATTATGGGACTAACAGATTTTCTACATGTTTAATTCAACAGCAAAGAGATGATTATATGTATTTCACAGGCATCAAATGATAGTACAATCCTTATTTCAACTGAAAGGTCCAGGAAGATACTTCATATGTTGATGAGAAGCCTTATTTCATGAAGTTTTACTTCAAACCTTTTTTTTTTGGATATAAATGATTCCCACAGTTCCCTCTTTGTCAAGTTACAATTAAACTAATTGGCAAAGATTCTAACCTCTTTCCTTTTCTGTAGTAAAAGTTCCAGTCTATCATTAGCTCGTTTTCCAATTATTTTATTTCGTTCCGCTTCGTATTGTCGCTGTGTGTTGTCCATATTAATGCTCAAATTTAATGCCACATTTACTAATGCAGTCATTAGCTTCATAGCTGTAAAGTTCCAAGAGAGAATGAAAATTGGTCATAACATAGAACAGTATAATCTACAAGGCTGAAAAATATTATTGATAGGAAACTGCCTCATTACACTATAATTGTTATTTTGGGGAAAAACGGAAGGAGAGTGTGTCAATTATGCTGCCTTGAGTTTCTGAAGGAAAAGTGGCATATACATCTTCCAGATAAATTAATTTTAAGTAAGGTTTGAATGATTAATTTCAGGATTAGGAATCTATTTTATACAAAGACAATATTCAAAACTAAATGGAGAAGAGCTAGGTAAGGGGCTGATCACAAAAAAATTTAGAAATACAAAATTCATGCAACATTTCCCATATTTTATCACAAGACATATCAATTAAAATTCATCCTTTCACCTGTGGAAGATGCTATCTCATTTTATTTATGTCCCGTATATTTATTTAAAATGTAAATGCCTCTTTAAAATGTAATTACCAGGATCTATATTTTCATTGATTTATTAATTTTATATAATGTGCATCTTGCCATCTGGGCTGACTCTATTCAAATCTATTCACTGATCACTGAGGATCTCATGAAAAGAAACCTGAAACTGAATTTAATTATGCTGCTCACCTATAAAAGGGCTTACGCAACTCTTTTGTATAAGGAATGTAACAATTGTTAGAGGGCTAGCTCTTAAAGTATTATGTACAAAACGTTCCACAAGGGGCTGGAAAGCACCCCAGGATACCATTTCTCATTCATCTAATGACTCTTTTATTATTTCTGCCCTTTGAAGATAGTTATCAAATTGCTGTGTGAAAACCTGGACAGTTTGTCACTGGATCAGTTTATTCTTCCCACTCTAAAAGAGACTCATTTTAGAATTACAGTGGTGGTTCATGTTTTTGCTGGAAGTGTTTCCTTCCAGAGTAGAAAATAGTTTGTAGTATTCTGACAAAGAGGAAATCAGAACTTTCCAGGAAAAAGCAGGGCACTCCTCAGTTCATTCCATTCCACTATAATAGAGTTAATTTAAATTGCTGAATTTGGGAAACCTAATCTCGCAGTTCTTAGAGGCTAAAAAGCTGGTGATGGAGGTTTCATTTAGGCTATAAATGAATTTCAACATCCTTGAGGTAACTAAAAACAGTTATTCTTCTGTCCTGGTACAGCAATGGCTGTTTACCTGTCATTGAGGGGATAATACTGAGATGGATCCTTGGCAAGTTTCACAAGAAAAAGCATTTCAATTATATGAATTGTATTTCAAAGAAATAGAACAGCATCTCTCAAAGGGTGCTCTCTCACCTGAATCACTTTGCATAGCAACAGCGATTAGAGAAAACATTTTAAGACAAGCTCAGCATGTTGGCCAATTCCTTAATTTTTAACTTTAAAACTACCTGGGTTTACATCTACTTATAGGAAATGGAAGAAAAGTCTGCACGCAAAAATCTTTACCAAAAATGCCAAAAACCCATTTCCATGTAGGTTTCTTTTAGCCTTCTAACCTAAATCTTCCAAAGAACTCGACAGTTGGGATACTTTTCAACTATTATTTAAAAAAAAATCAGGCTGATGAAAGTTTACCTGCCAGTGTGCTAGTATGTCGAAATGCCCTGACTTGAGAGTCTGATAGTCCTGTAAGTAGTGAAATCACTGTATCCATCATATATTCATCATATATGATACTATATTGACACTGTCGGACCAATACTCCAATGAATTCACAAAAACTTGATTTAAATTTCTTCCACTGAGGACCAGCCATGGTGAGCGGATAATCCCCACTGTCCTAGAATATAGAATATGTCAATTACACCAAAATTATTGCATCATCTTGCTAGTTAAAATAAAAGACAGTTAAATTCCAACCAAAAGACAGATTTTATTGGTCAAAATGCCCATTGCAGCAATGGGTTTGCTTAATGACCGCAGCATACAGTGAACAATCACAGTGATTCATTAAACAACTGTTGCAAAAAGATCTTAAAACCAGGTGTGGTCACATGGTGACCCATTTAACAACCAGCACAACTATAATTCTGGGTTCAATTAGGGTCATATGTCAAGAACTACTGGTACACAGAATTTTCCTATGTTTTTCATATACCTCTTGTTACTGCATACGTTCTTAAAAAGGAAGTGCTTAGCTGAAAAGATACTCAGCTAGTTGAAACACTGATTACTATCACCAATGAACTGAGATTTCATCTGCCCTCCAGAGTTAATTGCTCACCTCACACAAATACATTTAAAAAATAGTTGCAGAAACAAAAATTACAAGAGAACAGGTGCGTTCTCAATTGAAAGAACTACAATAACTACTTCATAAGCATTTTAGCAGAAAGAAATATTTTAAGAAAGGCATTTATGACAATCAGTTTTGAAAAAGTAGATTTAAATATTTCCAATTTACCTCATCAAACTCTTCAGTCATTTTTCGAATTATTTCTGAATTTTGCATATGTCGAAACATCTCTGCTGTTACAACCCCTATAAATTACAGAATGGGAATATTATGATATCTCAAACTTCAAACTGTAAAAAAATGCTATTTAGACAATAATACTATAAACTGAAATGTGTCATTTTCTGACACATTTCAGTTTATAGTATTATTACTATATTTACATATGACATACATTTTTTTATATGTATCATGTATCAGCAGACTCTGTTTTTGAAAAACCAAAACAGAATCATAAATATGGAGGAAAAATACATTTAAGTAGTTAATTGATGCTACAAGTTCACAAAAATTTCTCCAACTGCCTGCCAAACACCTGCACTCCTAGGATAAGACTAACAGTCCTCACAAGGGTTTGCGTCTTTGGAGTTTGTGCATGCACAGCAACTCAAGGCTGATCCCCCTTAATCACTGGCTCTGCCCTTCCTTCTCCCACAGATGTGAGGATTTTTATGTAATTAATATGAGGAAAACTACAAATTAAAAAAATCTTACCTTTGCAACCTGAGCATTGAATAAAGAAGTTGATGAGATCAAGGAGGGCTGTATCTCTATCATGTTTGTAGGACTCTATCCAGTCATCCACCACAGACTAAGATAATAAAGCCAACATTAAGCTAGGGATGCTTACTGTTACCATCTGTCTACAAACACACACACATAATCACCACCCCTCAATTCTTCTTTTATACCCCTAGGTTTCCACGTGTTTTCCCCATTCTCCAAAACACTGTTTACAGAAAAAAAAATGGTATTCCAGAAATGGTATTTTAGTTTTTCCAAAATAAGCTGAGAAACCTAAACACAAGTTAGCCAATACTTACATATCTAAATCCTCATGTCTGCCTAAAGTTGATTTGTGACTTTAATTTGTAACAGAGGGTTAAAAGTTAAATCAGACAGTTTCAAAATCAGAAAACAAAAAAATGGCATGCATTGGGTTGAATTTAAATCTGTCCTGTAACTTTCTAAGGAACTGTAATTAAGAGAAGGTTCTTTTGAGCCAACTCATTTTCAAATAAAATCAAATCTTTATTATGGTCATAGATCATCAGTCAGAAATCATATTTTAATTTTAAAAACTGATCGAGGCATTCTAAAATAAAGCTGCAGACCAAGTCTCAAATAATGATGTGACACTCAAACAAAAAGATGTAAAAATGCTTTCATTAAAGTCTATGGGAGAATTGTAAACTTAGGTTTTAAAAATATGTTGACAAGCAAACTTTGAATCAGTGTTTAGATATTTAGATATTTGGTTAGCAATCTGGAATTTAAATATTTTAAGCTGGAATTGACCTGAAATTGACATGGATTTTCTCATCATCAAATCAACCATATTACTTTAAGACACCTGAAAACTAAAGTTACCTGCATAGCACTCTTGCCCATTTTCACAACTTCAAACAACATCATGTTTTCCACACCATTCTGCTGATGATGCCCATTCATTCGATTTGGACCACCAGCCTTCCCTCCTCCATTTCCAATTTTGGCCTTCTCTCCTGGCACCTTTTTTCCCTTTTTGCAGGTCTGTATAAAACATAAGTCCAGATATTTTTTAGCAATTTAAAGGATAAAATAAAAAATGCTTTTTTACAAATTAAGGGACTTTGTTTATTCATCTTATTATTAAATGTTTATTGTCATACATAGCCTGGCCAATCTATTATTTGCAGTGAAAAGTTTAAACACAATCTAGAGAAGAACATAGATAATGTGTCACCAGTTTTTTTAGTCAAACTTTTGGAAACTTCCTGGAATTGTTTCCAAAATATGAAAGGGTTTCAAGATATTCGCCATTTTTATACCAAATGTTTTTATATCATATCACAGAAGCACTGAAGTCTCAGATAACAGCATTAGTTAAATTTTATTTATAAAAGATTTTACTGCTTTTACATAGTACAATTTCTATAATTCCACACAAAGACTGAGAAGGCAAGATACACACACCTTTCCTTTTCCTGGTTTCTGATTTTTTCCTTCTATATCTTCAAAGTCAGTATCTGAAGAAAAGTGTGTTTCAGATTCCCTGGAAAGACATATTTTTATATATTTATTTCACTTAAACAGCTTATACTATTGTTTTAATGCAACATAATATATTCCAAACATGTGAACAAACATGTCCAAACAAACTTTAAATGTCTTTGTCAATATTGTATGCATAGCAAAGTATAGGAATTTCCTCAAAATATTAGATCATACCTCCAGTGAAATGAGGAAATTCAACTCAGCAAGTAGTCAAGAAATCCGAGTAAATTAAGGAATGACACAGAAGTTAATTTAATCACAAACTAAGGCAATTGTATGTTTTCTACTGCTCTTTCTAAAAAGCAGCAAAATTAAAAAAACATTTTAATCAATCTTTGATACCAATAATTTTGAATTACTTACTGAATCAGAGCAAAATTAGTTGTTGGTTCTTGAGCTGCTATCATTTCTTTATCATCTTCTGGGTACTACTGTATTAGAAATACATTCAAAAAATAGTTGTTGATAATAGGTGTACCTGCTTGTCACTTTCTTCTATTTTTGTAGTAGTTTATACCTGTCAAAAACAAAGGAACAGTTAATGGAAACTGTCCAATTTCCAATGATTTATGTCTGTTAGTCTGTTAATAAGTGCAACAATGTTTGAATAAAAAAATGCCTTTCTCTGCGTCAAATGGCCATTCCAGCTTGTCTAACAAAAGTATGAAAAGTTTTTTTTATAGTCATGGTTTTCCTTCTAAACAAATGTTCCAAATTCTGAAATATATCAAGATGACAAAATTTAGTGCTTCAATCATCTTTTAATTATTTTATTCATTCTTTTCTGAACCCTTTCTGAAGCTGCACAGTAATTGTTTTAGGTCCAGAAGTGGATGAAGTCGAGATGTAGTCACTTCACATACGTATATAACAGCATTACAAAACTGTTTCCATTATATAACTGTTTCTGATCAAATTCTGATCAAATAATACAAATAATGTTATTTACTTAAAAATGATGGTTTCTACTCTCGTTTTTCCTTACTTCCCAAAGAGCAAAGTATATATACATATATTCATACAACAGTTGTATTCTTCCTAAGTATATATCCTAGCCAAATCTCTTAAATCACAGCTCTTATGCAATACAAAATAATATGAAACTGCTTGTTAAATAAAATTCCATACACATTTGAAAGTTTTTTTTTTTCCTTTCCCACTTTCTGGGTCCAATAGGGGAAAAAAGTACGTATCCCTTTTGGTACTAAGCCATGAAGTAGTCTGCTTTGATTTTGACTTCATGTGATGTATATACCCAACCACTGTGGAAGGAAACTGTATTTATGATTTAGCATTTCATATGAACCAGACCATTTTTTAATCCAATAAAACACACCATAATCACAAAATATGTACAAGTATTAACCTTTTCCAGTTTCCTTCACTCGCAAAAAGTTCTATGTCCACTGCTCTCTCTTCAAATATTGTGCTAATATTTCTACCATCTTCACCATTTGAAAGGGCTAGAGATCTAAATTAGATGCGTGCAAAATTAAACTAATGCATGCATCTACATCAGACACGAAGATACCAAACCTCCTGTGTATCATCCTATGCTATTTGAATGCCTCAGTGCTACCTAAATATAAGACAGCATTTTTAATGCTCAAATTAAACTGCTGAAGGGGAAGTTTAACAACATACAAAAGAAGGATCAGAAAAAAAATCAAGATTATTGGGCATGTCTCTTGGGAATGTTCCTTCTATCAAATCCTAATAAGAAATTGATTTCATCTCTACTTTTACAGCTCCCTGTTAATCTGTGTAATTTTTTATCCATGCTTGTAACTAGTTGTGGTGAAATTAATTGCAAAGGAACTTATCAAAGTTTGTATTTTGTCTGCAATAATTCAGTACACATCCTGCATCAATCTCAATATGATGTCAGACAGGTTTTAAAGTTCCAACTTCTATTTAAAATATTCCCACAATAGTTTAAATATAAACAATACCTTGAAAACTGCATAAACTTTTGAATTACTATTTGTGATTTCCAACTGTTAATTCCCACACACTGTTGTCTAGCTCTAAATATGTGATCAACTTTAAATCTTATCAAATGAAACCAAAACCTAGATTAATTCTCAGCTAAAGTTTGAGAATTGCTTGAAAGTGAGAAAAGCTACATTTCAAACTGCCACTAAGTGATGCTAAAACATAATCAGCTTATTTTAAAAAAGAAAATGTATCATTCTGAAAGATCACTTGGTGGAGCTCTAATCCAAAACTCAGTAAAACAGGTCACCCAGAGGTTGATCAAGCAATTTCTTGACAGGAAATAACCTGCCAATAGAGAACTATGTTACATTAGATGTGTATTTGGCAATCTCGAAATAACATTTCACAAATATCAATTCCTCAATTGACCAGGCTGGAAAGTAACTATTCTACTTTAAAGATAAAAGTGGGAATGAGAGAATATTTGCTTGGGACAGAAGTTACAGATTTTTAAAAAAGTTGCAAATTTTAATAATTTGGATTTATTTCTTGATGGAACTAGTTCATTTATCTAAATCTTCAAAGTAATTAATTTTCTAAAATAAAATAGTCCTGTAAATGTAAAGTTAAGTTTGCAGAGCATTACTCCATTTTTTAAACTAGTTATATTTCCTATTTTGTCGATATTTTCAACTGATCACTCTCAGATCTTAAAAGATTTAAATATTCATATTTCAATTAATACTAATTGAATATTTTGCATGAATATAGGACTGAAATAAACTTTTGTTGGTGTTATGCAGTTGCTCTCTGAAATAATTCTAGAACATCAATGGGAAAGTGGATGCCTGATGTTGTTTAATTGGATGTTGCAGTCACAGCTACCCCAGTGAACGTGGCCATACACAGGAGTTTCAATCCGTTACGGTTCCATCACACACAGTGGTCAGAATATTATAGAATTGCAACTTATCACTGCCTTAAGCTACATGTGTGCAAGTACTGAAAAATTTTAGTTTTTTCACTAATTCCTTGTTTATGTACACTGCTCAAGAGGTCTTAGTTTACTAAGGATATCCCTGTGCTCCATGGTTGATAATTACCAGAAGGATTTCACCTAATGTGCATCTAGCACTGTCATCTATTGACTAAATCAAAGCCCATCAAACAATAGTCTCATATATCATTCTTCTGATCCAGACTATTCATGATTGACCTTACACAGCTTTAGCACTGATTCCAGTCTGTAAAGACATATTCAAAATCATCCCTATATTTCTTTGCCTCTGGTTGCAGGATGGTTGCAAGAAAGAGGCTTTCCTTCCTCTTTGTCTAGTAGGAGCACTCAGAAGGCTGCAAAATGGGTTTGAAACTTCCTTTCTCTTGCATGGATTTCTATTCACATTTTGCACAGAAACTCCTGCTCAGGTATCATGCATAAGAGTGTTGTTAAAAACAAGGATGTTTTGAGTTAGCTATGGGTAATAGGGATGCACTTATACTACACAATGATTAATGCTGTTGACAATGAAAGGGTGGAAGTTCACATGGGAGTTATTTACACAAAGAAACTGATTGGCATGCTCCATGCTTTACCCACAACAAGACAGCTTATGAGTAGTTCCACCCTCCTGTCTTCTAGAATGGGGAAGGGATAGTTAACAAGATTAAATTTCCATTTTATCAAATTATCTACAAGATTCCTAATCCTGATCTCACTATATTGAACAAAGAGGAATAGTAAACAAAGGAGAACCCAAGCAGGGCTTTAATTTATTTAAATACAATTGATGTTTAATATCCAAAGGTATTAGATTTTTGAAGAATCAGGGTGTAATTTACCAAAGTTAAATTAAGGCAACTTTTTTTTGAAACTCTAACATTTGTTTTATTATAAAAATTATCTAGTTTCACACTGTAATCATACAATTGTGAACAATAGTTATTGAAAATTATCCAGGGATTACAATTGTCATGTCTTGCTTCACATTTATATTAACTAAATATGTAGTGTGAACTACAGAATGTATGTGAGCAAAGAATTATCTTCATTTAATAATCAGGTTTTAGGAAAATCAGGAAAATCATACATTGCTTTACTCAGGCAACGCACATACCAGATTTCACAATCATATACCTCAGTCTTGTGTTCAACGAAAATCCACAATATGGAACTTTGGGAATCAATTTCCTACCAAACAATGGGTGAATCATGGTTTCTACTTATGCATTAGCTATGTCACTTATTCCGTCATGTATATAAACACTTGATGATCAGGTATGCATACAGAAACAGAAATTCCTAGATATTCTACACATGTATTTTTGATTTGTGTTGCATTTGTTTTGTTCCTCCTTTTTCTAGGAATCTCCAATTTAACCATTCTATCTTAAAAAACTGCTGTGCTCCACAAATTGCATATTATAAATGCACAGCCTTTCTTTGGGTTTGCAAAATACAAAATTTTGTAGACACATCCCCCGGCAATATGACGGGGCAATATGACAATTTGAATCAAATTTTATTTGATACAACCTTTCCTTTCTTATTGTGAAGATTCCTCCACCTTGATACCCTAAAACCACAACACTTATTATTTCTAACAAGCATTTTTTTCCAGGCTGGAGATAGTTACCATAATGACACCATTACTAAGAAGGATGTCCTTCACAAGGTGTCCTTATTAGTAAATGAGAAAGCCAAACAAAAGGAAAGCAAGCAGGTTTTCAAAAAAAATTGACATTCTTTGATCAGAGAGATTTCCTTTTAGATATTTACAATTTCTATTATCTCACAAAGAGGAAAAAACATATGCAGGTTAACAAATGCCAAGTGATTTTACACAGGTTGATTCCAACTAGTTCTATTGCTAATTCTTGGAAGAAAACCAATTATGACTTGAAACCACTCTACAGTGCAGTAAAATAGCCAAAATATTCCAAAAGGCTGTCAACACTGTTTTGTTTAGACAGGCTTCTCAAATATAATCTGTGAAGTTTCTTTTTTATACTGACACTAGGCAGCCACTTTAATTTGTATAGTTTTCTGTGCTTTGAATTATGATTTGTGGTGATTCTTCAGAGATTTTCCAAGAAGTTTTCCAAGAAGTTTACACGCACATATATATCTATATCTATACACACATACACACCATACAACACACTATACAATTTGTAATTATATGTAAATATATATTTACTATACGCATACACACAAATATACAGAATTATATCTTATAAATACATGATATATAAATATAATAAACAGCTATCATTTCTCCTCCAAACATTTGAGCAAACTATATTTTACTAACACATGAGATGATCAAATGGGTAGAAACAAAAATATGAATGTTCATGTTATATATACAGTACCTTTATTAGTTCTATCAACAATAACTGAAAGTTATAAAATAATTTTGAAAAGTTACAAATACTACTACATCAATGCTTTTTGCTGTTGTTCCAAGCTAAGTAAACTGGAAAGTGCACACATTATTTCAAGGAGGAATTATATCCAACTGTATGTGTTCTAATCAACCAACACCAACACCAGAAGTTATGCAAAGTTAGTAGGTAATCTGATAGCTTTAATTTATTATTCCTATCTTAGGGAATCTGAATCAAAGTAACTAACCCAAAGGTTTTGGAATGCTCTGAATTTTATATAAGACCCCTACATTCCCTGGAGAAAAGGCAACATTTTAGTGTGTGTAACGCAATGAAACTAAACACCATGTTTTTATTATTAACTTGAATGGTGCTTAAGTAATGATTAACTAGTACTTAATGATCAAACAGGATTTAAGACAAAACTGTATGAACATTCCTTTTACACTAATTCTGAAGCCCATCACAGCAGTCAAATGTTTCCATTCTGATGCCTGTATCTCATAGCTAACGTAATTTTAATTAAATCTATGTATTTTTTTACATCCATTAATTTTATCAACATTTAATCATCTTTTGTACACTTCCTTCTCAAACTTTCTGTTTAGCAATGAAGACTGCACACATATTGCAAAGGATTTACAAGAAATGCTTCACCACAACACAGCATCTCTCTGGTATTCATTTAGGCAGCACAACTTTTTTCAGGCTTCCATACAAGCCTGGAAAGCGACTTTATATTACTTTAAACAATCCAACTATTACAGTTAATGCAACTTTTAAAGCAACACCATTTTTGTTTTGGACTTTGCAAAGAAACCTGAAAAATGTTGTTTGTTTTAACAGCGAAGGTAACCCAAAGCCCTCCTTTCAAATCATTTTAAAATCATACTACAGCATGATTAGCAATGCTGGCACCCAAAATCACTTCAGAACAAATCTCTTCTTTTCAGTGAGAAGCAAGCACAAAGAAACAAACAGAATCAAAGCAGGATTCATTGGGTTCCTTCTACTTTTCCCTTTTTTCCTCCCTTAATGATTCCTGCATTTCTTTATCTAGGCTATCTCTGTATCCCTGTATATACAGGAATAAAAGTGACAGACTATTCTACCCTTTAACAATGCTACAAATAGAACCTGACATGCTCTGATGGTAGGAAAATCACCATCATATCAGAATCCATTATGTGTCTGGATCAAGTCCACAATGGTTACAAATTTAAGAGATCTTGACAGTAGTCTGATCATGTAATATTATGAGGTTTAATTTATTATTTCAACTTTCCTGGGCAGGTTTGTTCTTTGAACCAGGGGTACTCCTGTGCCCGCCAAATATTTTGAGTTGCAATGACCCATCAGTCTCAGCTATGATGGAGCAATGACCAATGGTAATTTGAAGAACAGTCCAAAATATTAGGAGACCATCAAGCTATCTATCTATCCTTATTCTAATCAGATCATATGTGAGCTCAGTAAGCATTTGAAGACACCATCTTTTTTATAGCAAGTCAGGCCACACCTTCATCTAATTCATACAGTATTGTCAGCTTTGACTAGTCAACAGCTATCTTGACTTTCAGGCAGATTTTCTGATGATGTTTATGACAGTTTCTTGACAAATGGACACATAAAGCAGACTCGTACAAAATGACACCACCCACTAATTTAGCTTGATATTTTTCACCAGAAAGGGCTTTCTAGAGTAATTAATGGCAGTTTTTCAAGTTTTACTTACAACTGACAAGGACTGACCATAGAAACATTTGTCCAAAGTATTTTCCCTGAATTATGGCCTTTCTTCATTTTACTTGTCAAAGCCACCACAGACAAGTTTTTGCCTCATGCAGTCTTGCCTTACTCCATGGACCATTAATAAGCAATTAATTGCTTCTAGCCAAAGCAGCTGTACACTGGTGAACTGAATTGGTATTTGAGTATAAAAAATTGTAAAACACTGTTCTCTAAAGAATTAAGGAATTGTAGACATCATGCTTTTTAGATATTAAAAATAGTTTCACTGAATACTAAAAAAAGCTAAGCTTCATTTCAGACATGTTTGAATATAAAAAAAATGTTTAATTATTTTTAAATCACTATTTTTAAACTAACCTTTGTAAAAGTGAAAACTATAGTTTTAACTCTAGTAATATGTGTATTTAGAGCAATTTTTATACAAATATTAATGATCTGCATTTCTAATTGGTTAAAACCTAATTATTTTATCAATAGTCTTGCTTCATATCCCAAACATTAATATTCCCTGTTACAGCATTTCAGTTAGCAATGCAATGCATGTTTGTGATGAAAATGCAGTATATCATGTCAGTTAAGGGAGTACACAAAAATGCATCTTCCAGTGATTAGGATTTTAAAAAGATATGACATTGTCTTCAGCTCCATGATATTGGACTATTCAAACTGGAGTAATATCAATAGTTATTGATCTGTAAATCTTATTCCTAAATGTAATAATTCTGTTTGTAATTTTCATAATGTACTTACTAAATAAAAAACAGTAAAAATCAAAGGAATTCACGTTTATAAGAACAAAAATTTATTATACTGTATCTTTTTCTTACAGTCTTTTCCTAACATTTCTTAAACTTTTTTTAAACAGTCTACAAGCTTCTATATATCAATGTGCCACCCTCAAAACAACTGATTTGTTCTGCAGCAGAAATCTTTTCAAAATTTCAAACTGTTTTTCTTCTCCTCATCTCCTGTGCTTCTGTGTCACAACTTTTTTTTTTAATTTATCAGAGCAGGGACCATCTGCATTTCATTGTTAAGTTGCTCAGCATGCCTTTCAGGCAAAAGGATAGGATATGAAACAAATATACAAGGGTGGGACAATAAATGAGTCTACCTAAAACTTGTCCTTTGCATTTGCAAGAGGGGGGGAGTCAGTGGTAGCCAGCAAGACAATAAAAAATTGTATAGTTTCTGGGAATGAAAACACTGGTGTTCATTTCCTGTAGGATTTTCTTAACCCATCTGAAAGATACCAGCTTCTATGAATCATTCATCACTTGCCAACTACACGCACTGTGCCTTTAACAACCTGCTCACTAAATCCAATGTACAGCTACAAGCTTTGCAGGAAGCAAAATATCAACAAATAGTCCAGATGTATGTAGATACAAGTTATATAAAATACTGTACTACAATTTCATATGTTTAATTTTTATACTATCTGGATACAAACTAATGTTATTATGCTCAGTTTCAAGTTTCCTAATTATTTCCTCAGGTTAGAGTTCTCAACAAAGTTTCCTGAAAGTAATATGATTTCTTAACATACTGTACATAGAATTCAATGGTAATTATAATGAACTACTTCAGAAACAAACAAGCAGGGAGAATAAGGCCAGTTCTTTTAGTTTTTAATAAATACTAGGCTACATACTATCCCCAAATTAATTCAATATTTCAAAACCAACACTGAAATACACACTTATGACTTGAGTGAGTACACACATATTATCTGGAATCTAAACATGCACAAACAGAATTTAGATATACATGAAAAAAAATTTAAGTACTTGTACACATGAACTAGAAGAAATAAATTAGAAAGGATCCAAAATTACTAGGTTAAATGCTGGTAGTTTTTAAGACTCTCAGAAATTAACAACTATCACACCTATAAAGAATTCTACAATCATTCATCACATTTTCTAATATAGAATTTTCTTGTTCATATTAATCACAGATATATAAATTCCCATATTTGCTTCTTAGGAGAAGAGAGGCAAACACTGATGTTTAATCATATTCAAAATAGTCTTACTTCTTCAGTCTTCTAAGGCCAAGTCTCATTTTCTTCTCTACTAAATAATATGTGACTATCAATTCAGCTTTTCTGAGAGCAGAATATTAAGTCACTGATGGAGAAAAACCCTGCTGAG
>JANHZU010003945.1:402646-415114 GCA_032468055.1 Acrochordus granulatus
AAGAACAGACAGAACCAGGAATGTTGAATAAATTCTGGATTAAATAAATATGTGGATATGGTGAGGTCATTTAGTTATATAGACAGAATAGAAGAGGACTGGATAATAAATAAAGAAAGGAAAAGTTAATGAACAGAGAGGCAGGAGAAGATCAAGATTAAGAATTACTCAGATCCTCAAAAACAGAGGGGTCAGAATTTAAAAATATACTAGAACAGTCAAGAGCACTGTATGGATGTGGTTGGAAGCAAGCATGGTTTGTAAGGATATAAAGTTACAGAGAGGCAGAATGCTTGTTAAAAGTAGACGCAGATATTTCTATTTTTCTTTTTTCCTTTAAGTTACGCTTTAATTTCCTCAGTTTACTATTGCTATTCTTTTCCTATGTTGGAAAGAGCTGCTCACCTCCAAAAAATGAATACAGGAGCATGATGAATATAGACATGTGTATGCATGTCTATGAAATAAAGCAAGAAAGAGATGAAGAACCCAAACTTTCCTGTGCACAAGGTCAAAAAATGAAGCAAAGCAAAGCAAACAAACACGAGAGAAGATGAAACTAGTGCAGGCAATGACATAACAATTTGCATTGTCCTGGCTGCAAGTCTATTAAATAATGTACAGTTTCCAGATTTGCTACAGAAAAACAAACCACTGTCAGGGGGCCGCAGCCTTCCCCTTATCAGAACAGGAAATAAAGGATTTTTAGTTTAGTTATAAGGGTCCCATTACAAGTGAATGTGATTGTCGGAAAAGGGCAGAAAGCCTGCAAAAAGCATTCAAGGTGAACTAATAAAGCCCAGTGGAAGGACAGCTTGCAAATATGCATTTACACAGAAAGCTGTCAGTCAATAGGCATTAATCAGAACAGATGACTCGAAACAAGCATTTAAATTTAACAAATACACAAAAATCATCAGAGCAAGGCAGGGAGGGTGGCCAGCAGGGGCTAGAGGGCTAGCAAAACGTCACACATACTCTGGCAGGACCTGTCAAAATCCCCAGCACCGAGGACAGAGCCATGCGTGTCACGTATGCATGAAGCGGGGCCTTCCTTGGGTTGTGTGTGTTTGCAGCAACTCAAGGCAAGGCACCCTCTGCTCCTGGTTAGCCCCTCTTGGGACACGGCAGCTGTATGTTCTCGGACAATCGAGCCTCCCCATCCAGGGGCAATATACCAAGCAGCCGCTGTGACAGCACGTTAGTTACGCCGAAGAAGGGCTGCTGCTGCGGGCCCCGAAGCGGAGGAGGCGGTTCCGGGGGTCGCAGGGAGCAGGGCCAAAGATGGGGGGCTGTCAAGGCACAGACCCCCGCCAGCACCCTGGTTTCAGCATCAGCGAGACGGGAAGGGGAGGGGGAGCCCTGGGGCGGCTGGCCCCCCTTTCCCGGCATGCCTCGGGCAACCAGGCCACCCCAAGAGGCCTCTCCGGCTTCCCATTGGGCGGCCCGGCCCACCTCCTGTCAAGCCAAGCCCGGGCCTGCGGCCTCTTCCCGCTGCCCACTCTGCCCCGGCGGCCCAAGGAGCCGCGCCCCCGGCTGGGCCTCGCCCCGCGGGTCCCTCCAGTCTCCCGCGCCGCCCTCCGCGGCCGCCGCTACTCACTCGGCCTCTCCGTCTGGCGCCCGGGGGCTCAAGCGCTCCGGCTGCCTCGCTCTCCCTCCGCCTGGGGACCCGTACCCGGAAAAGGAAGTCCCTCCCTCGCTTCCGCCGGAAAGCGGAAGAAGGACGCGGAGGGGGCTCGAAAGGAGAGAGCGGCGCTGGCTGGACCAGGCGGGACGGGTAACGTCACGGCCAGGGGCGGTGACATACTGATTGAGCGGAGGGAAGGCAGCAAGGGGCGGGGCGGGGCGGGGCGAGCCGTGGGGGGCGGGGCGAGAGCGCGGAGGCGTCACCGCCCCTCCCCTTTGGGCTGCCTGCTGGACTCGCGCCGCGCTGGGTTTCCTCGCGCGCAGTGCTTGCAGGATCGGGGCCTCTGGTGGGGACATTCTTGCTCCACAGCCGCTTCTACTGTAGACGTCCTCCATCCCAAAGGTCTTCCATGAAGATGGTTCCCACCCAGAATCCTTCATGATCAACACTCTTCATGCAAACCTCTTCACTGTAGATGTTCCTCACCCAAAACTCTTCCATGGGAGATGCTGCCCACCCAAAATATTTCCATGGTCAATATTCTTCATGTGAACTCCATCATGTAGATGTTCCCCACACAAAGCTGTCTTGCATGGGAGACGCTGCCTACCCAAAGTGTTGCCATGCTCAATATTCAGCATGTAAGTTTCTTCATGGTAGACGTTCCTCACCCAAAGTTCTGCCATGGGAGATGCTGCCCATCCAAATGGTTTTCTCTGTTTTCATGCATCATAACGCTTGCATGGTCGATGTTCTCCATTAAAAATAATTCATGGCAGATTTTTCTCACTCAAAGCTCTTCCACACCAAATGTCCATCACCAAAATGGTCGCTTGATTAATATTTCTCCTGCAAACCCTTCCAGAATAAATGTTCTTAATGTAAAACTCTTCCATGTTCCCCATCCAAAATGCTTTCTCTGTTGACCTTCACAGCGAAAAAGGCTTTCACAGTAAAGAGACTTCATGCACATTTTTTTCATAATACGTTCCTCAGTTAGCATTCATCACCCAAAATGCTTCCTCAGATTCATGTTTCTCATGGAAAGTGTTTCCACAATTAGACCTTCATTCAAATCCTTTCGAAAACAGTCACCCGGAATGATTCATTAGTTAATGTTCCTCATGGAAAATGCTTTCATGATCAATGTTCCTCACCCAAACTCTTCCATGGCAGATGTCCCTCGCTGAAAATGCTTTCTTGATTAATGTTCCTCTTGGAAAATGCTTCCAAAGTCAACCTCCATCACTCAAGGGTCCTCCATCGGAGATGTTCCCCATCCAAAATTCTTACCCACAATGTTACCCATAGAAAGTCAAGTTAATGCTATGTATTTTCTCTTGGGGCTTTGTCTTCTACAGTGACCTCGGCCAACCCAACAGTGTCCACTGTTTCTCCCTTTTGATAGAAGGATAGCAGGTATCTTAGCCCGTATTTATACAGGGGTGTGATACTGCTCCCCAAGTTGTTGACAAGCTGATTTACTTCCAGCTATGTTCAAGCACATCACACATCACAACAATTCCAGACTCCAGCATGGCCGAAAGCCATCCTGAAAACTTGGGGTGGAAAGTTGGGTTAAAATATTTCTAGGAAAAAAATACATGGATTTAAAGGAGACGGGGCCCTTTCAGCGACGGTTCTGTGTCTATGACATACTTCACCTGAAAAATATAATTATGTCCTTAGATTAAAGTTTAGTTTTTGGTGTGTGAAAGCATGCATGAAGGCAAGTGTCTAGGGGTTGGTGTAAACCAGCCTGATCGATCACAACCCATGAAAGACAGTTTCATCCAAATTTGAAAGGACTTCATTCGGTCTGTAACTAATCACGCAAAGGACAAAGGAATCCACTCTCATGGAAAGGGAGTCCTCAACTTATAACTGGCCAAGGTTACCATGGACCTCTCTTGGGGGTTCTTACAACCCAGATTCAGAGTTCTGATAGTTACTCCCCCCACGATCACATGACTGCACTTTGGGTGCTCAGCAACTGGGCTGCATTTACAGCAGCTTGCAACGTCCTGCAGTCACATGACCCCATTTTATGACGGTTTTTCTTGTTTTCAGCAAAACTGGCTCATCGCGGACCATGGTTTCACTTAACAACTTCAGCATTTGCTTAACGACCACCTCACAAAAGGTCATCCCATCAGTTTATGCTTTAGGGCCATCGTGAGTTATGGCTGGGATGGGCACGTTGCATGACAGTCATAACCTGAGAACTACCTCTGCTGCAAAATATGTGACAGATTTGAAATTCCTGTTTGCCAGTTTCCTGGAATTTGTGACCCAAACGGGTTCCTGCGCAATCAATCTGTTGTGTGGCAGCGAGATGGGGAGGGGCAAATAAATTAAATAAATAAATAAATAAAAATGGTTTGCAAATAAATTTGAAAGAGGAAAGGAAGGAAGGAAGGAAGGAAAGGAAAGGAGGGAGGGAGGCATACTTACAGCTGACTCCCGTGGCAAAGGTTTTAAATGAACGCTGTTCACAAAAGCCTGGCCTTTTTCTTCTCCCAGATATTTGCACCTAGGTACAAAATGTTGCGACAACATGAGCCCACAGCTGAAGGCTTTCATCTGAAAAGGCAGGCAATCATCCCATTCACACATCACAGGGAGTTTGTTTCCCTGGGGGGGAGAAAACCCCACCCTGACATGGACCCACAAACACCTGGGCCAGAAAAGCAGGCTGGACAGGCCGCGCGGCGCGCACCTCCGAAAGGGACTCAGAGGCGGTTGGATGATGCGGCCGCAGCACGCCTTCGCCGTTTGCTTGCTTCCCCCAGAAGTGCCCGTGTGAGCGGCATCCGAGGTGACCGGCTGCCCTCAAAGCAATGTTCATGTTCTCCACCCCCGGCTCACTCCTAAGCCTAAGAAAGTCGGGCGGTTTTATGAAACTGCAGAAGGAACACGGAGACCCAAGTGCATCTTTCAAGCGCATTTCGGACGTGCAGCGCCTTCTGCTTCCTGTCCTGCCTGCTGCTTGGCCGCGAAGGACGCCAGCGCCAGGACAGCTTCAGGTTTTAAGCCGCGGGTGGTGACCACGTCCTCCCACCGCCCAGCCCCCGAGAGAGATGTTTCATGTGCTTGAAGGATGTCCTCTGAAATGGGATGCTACCATGCCATAAATAGTGCGAGCGGTGATGGGGAAGACGGGGAGACGGAAATAAAGAGGGGGCTCTGTTGACCCCTTGTACGAGACGTGGCAGTTCAGCCCAGGTGGCAAAAGAACCGGGGGAAAAGCAGTTCAAATAATTCAAAGGCCCTGCCTTAGTGGACTCAATGGAAAAGACGATAAAAAGGTAAAGGAGCGGCTCGAGGGGTGGTGCTCCTCTCCATTTCACAGCCAAGGACGCTTCCGTGGTCACGTGGCTGGCATGGCCACACGCTGAGGCGCACGGAACCAAAGGTGGTGCCTGTTTATCTCCTCGCATTTTTTTACATGCTTTCGAACTGCAGGGTTGGCAGGAGCGAGGCAGACGGGAGCTCACCCCGTTACGCAGCGGCGCTTGGGTCTTGGCCAACAAGCCCGGTGTCTTAACCCCTCGCGCCACCATGCGCTCTATAATAAATAATGACTGGACATCCTTTGTACGGTTTCCAACATCCTCTATTTACTCCAAACCGGCACTGAGCCGTGTCCATACAATACCCTCTCCTGAATGTAGTATACGAGAAAGACTGGCAGAGTTAAACGAGGCATCAGTCCAACCCCTCTTAAAACGCCACTGACCCTTATCGAGTTTCACCCCAGCGCCAGCTCTTAGCGCAAGAAGATGTCTGTGCATGACCCTTGGCAGCGAATCAGCTATTTAGGACCGTCAAGCGTGAGTCTGGTTGCTTGCCCCCGACACATGGGACCTCTCTCTCAAAGGCAGGGCTTTCGAGTGGTGGAGGCAACCTTGCCCATGACGAGGTCCCTTCTCGTGAGAGACTGAAAGAAGAGACTTAGACGAGTGAGATGCAGGAAACGAATCCTTGGCAGCTTGTCATACAAGCAGCCATTCTAACCAGGTGGCAAGAAACCTGGGAAGAAGGATTTTGCATCACTCGAAGAGATTCCACCTACAAATAAGGTGGCAAATCCGTCTCTTCCTTCCCAAGTGTATGCATTTACCCCACACTAGCACTGAAGGCACCCCGCTGGAATCAGGGCGGTTCTTGCTTTCTTGATCTTGCCTTGAGGGGAAGACAGGCTCCTGACATTTTCCTGTTCGCCGAACCAGCGACAGGACAGGTTCAGGGGTTCCATCGCACCCGTTTCCAGCCCTGTCTGGAAATGCTGGGGAATGTGTCTAAGGTCTTTGCACCTTGACAGCTCTATCCACAATCATCCATCCCCCTCCGAGGGAAATCTGATTCGCGTGAAGGCATGTTTGCCTACGCATAGGGATCTAAGTTTTCTCCAATCCAGATGTGTTAGCGCTCCAGTTCTCGGAAACCCCAGCCAATAAAAACTCTTTCCTGCTCCCTCCCAATCCCTCTTCCTCTGGTCGAGTTAATTTTGACCGTTCGTTCATCTTTCTGAAACTGTTCCAAGAATTTTTTTTTCAGGGTTGAAAAGACAGAGGAGCAAAGCTGAACATTCAGGAGCAGCACCTCTTGTCCTTCATCCAGATCACGATTCTCTGAGTCTCCTATATCCAAAACCCCACAAATTGCTTCTAATTCAAAATGCAGACTTTCCACAACCGCTGGGGTTGTCCAAACCTTTCCCCTTCCAATGCATTTTGTTTTGGATATCCCAGGAGCTGAAGATCTGGTAAACATATTGCAAAGCAACACCCCCACTCCAAGATACAATCTGAAAGAAATGGAATATTCATACCCAGGAAACCATTGTGCATGTTCTTCCCATGGTTCCTCACCAGCCTTCCACTCTTTCAATCCACCACCACAGGAAAAGCATTCAACGCTGTCACCAGAACCTGAAAAAAGCATCTTGCAGATGAAAATAAACTGTTGAAAGGTGAAACTTCCCATTCAGAAGTGGACTTTCCTAGTCAACTTCCAGAGACTATTAGTCTATTACAGCACACTGCTCGCAACAAGCCAAAGTAGTAGATTTGATTCCTTTTAAATGTCTGGAATAACTTAGATTTAGACGATGCTTCCCCAAGCCTGGGGTGGCAAATGCACTGGAGAAGACCTCTTCCAATAAGTGATCCCAAGTAATGGTTCAAATCCAGTTCCTCCTCTTTGAAACCGATTCCTCTTTGAATCAGTTTGGAATCTGGGATCTATGTTTTAAAAAAGACCCTGTGGGCTTTTTCTTTTCCTTTTCTTTTGAGGACTTTATGAAGCCTCTCGTCAGGAGAAATGTTGACACTGGTTAAACAAAGGTAATGCTGGAAACAGATCAAGTTAAACTAATGATGATATCATTCTAGAGTTGAAATTGCATGCTATTGTTCATTTTGTTCTGCTTGTACTCGGCTGTGAGTGCATACCAAATAAAAATGCCACTTTTGCTGTATCGAGCTACCTTGAGGAAGACCAGTCGAGATGGCTCCCAAATAATTTTAGAGTAAAATCCACAAAGCAACTAAGACAAGACAGGAGATGATCATTCAACTACTCACCCCAAACTCCCTGTTTTATTAATGCAGGAAACAAACCAGTGAGTACCACAAAGGACATTACACTGAGTCCCACCATTTCCAAGCTTATATTCCATCTTTACATTCATGTACGAATGCAGCAGTGTCAACACTAGGTCTTTCAGCGCAACTCATTCTGGAACAGTTTCGAATGTTGTGATTGATTTTTATTTTTAGCTTCCCCCAGACTCCAAATCAAATGAAATAAAAAGAATTGCACAGAAACCAAGGTGGTTAAATGTGTACATCCATTCATGCACTGAAGAAAAAGGGGGAAACTGCACAATAACTTAGTCTGCCATTGCATGAATTGTGCCAAGTACTGTGCACAATATTTTCTTTCAATAACAGTCTAAAAATACACTACTTTTAGTTCAACACCTGCTGAATGATCAACGTTTTTTTTTCCAGATACATAATTAACCACAAGTGGTCATAGCCATAAGCGAGAAGATTATTCCAAGTTGCTATCTTTTGTCTGTAGGAATGGCTAACCTTCGGGGGTTTGTTTGCACCGACTTTTTTCAAGCAAGACTTCTAGTTTTCTCCTTAACAAGTGAGGAACTGTGGTTTGTTCTCAACTTCCAAGCCTGGTTTGTTCAGAAGCAACAAGTCACAGATCCTTATTTGCAGGATGTGAAATGGAGCTTCTGAGAATAACTGTGTCTTACACAAATCTAATACCTGAATATAAGATTATCCACATGCAAAAAAAACCCCAGTTCACCCTTTACTATGCCACAGTTTAATCACTTTATCAAATAAACTATCATTTGGTTCACTCAGTCACAGTAGTATGCTTAATTCAGTCATACTGGTGAATCATATGTACAGATAGTCCTCGAGTTACAACCATAATGGAGCCTGCTCATCATGGTCATCACGCGCGTTGGTTGTAAAGTGGGTTGGTCACATGACCAGCCCCGTTTTACGTCATTTTTTGCAGCAGTCCTTTAAGCGAACACAGTGGTTAAGCGAGCCCACGGTTCACTCTGGAAGTATAATGTCAGTTTGTCGGGAAAAACAAACACAAAATGTGGTCGTGCGGCTGCAGGATGCCGCCAACGGCTGCAAATGCGCCCCAGGTGCTGAGTGCCCGTAGTGTGTTCATGTGACCACAGGGGAAGGGCAACTATTGGAACCTCAAATCTGGATCACAAATCTCCCTGAGGTAGGTCCGTCAGACCTTCGAACAGTTGATAAGCAACCGGCCGTAAGTCGAGAACTCCCTGTACAGTCTCATGGATATAACTTTAGATGAAGGAGTTCCCTCCCTGCCCCTTTTGAGGTCTGGTTTTGCTGTTTCCAATGTCACAATAAGCAATATGTGCTCCAAGGGAAAGGGGGGTGTCTCTGTTTTAAACACACTTGGGAGAAAGAGGTTTCTCCTCCAAGATCACGCAGGAAGATCTACCAAGAATGGCCGTGGTTTCGTTCGCGACGACCGATCGAGGCTTCCTGCAAGACACTCTCTCCTGAACGGAAGCAGCTTCTCCGCCCTTAAAAATGCTTGCAAAAGGTACGCGCATGCGCACTAAGGCAAACCACCAGTGTAACCTACGATGGTGTGTTGGATTTGGGATGACAGCCAAGGGGACCCACTGCAAAGTCTGGTTTTCACTTACCGAGGCTGTAAAAGCCCGCTTGAGCAAGCTTCTCCTTGCTCACCGGGTAATTCCACATCACAAAACTCTGGAGACGCTTCGCAAAATCTGCCATGGAGGGGTTATGAATGGGGGGCACCCGACTGGCGTTGCTTCTTTCCTGCTGCACACCCCCTGACTGGCTGGAAACAGTCCTCACGTTTCCAACCTCGTGACCCAGGACGAAGAAGCATCTCGGGAAATGGCGACGGTGCTCTGACCAAGCCTTATCACCAGGCTCCCAGTTTTTTAGCTTGCCCCCACAACAGAAGCATTCGACTTCATCCTCCGCGCCTCGGTAATAGAATCCGGCATTGGCCAACTCCTCTGGAGTGACCGGCACACAGTGGGGCCAGTGGTGAAAAGATCTCAGCCGGACCTCTTCAGTACACATAGTGGGATTTTGGGGATAAGAACCAGAGAGATCTACCACTTGCCTGGTTCTCAGTAAGTAATCTGCCTCCAAATCAGTGGAAAAATCAGGATCTGGTAGGACAGAGGTGGAGGCCATGCATATTTCTCTTCCAGGAGGACCATTAGGGACCATGGAAGGTAGATGATGGTCTTCAGAGTGAACATCACTGATAAACTGGCAGTGGGGAGACGCCTTTTTGTGCCTTCCAACCACCGAGTCTCCCTCTTTCCATCCTTCCAGAGTTGCAAGACAGCTAAAACATCTGACTTTGTCTCCCTCTCCGGTGTAAAAGAAGCCCGCCTGAGCCAGAGCCAAGGAAGAAACAGGACAATGGCTTGGAAAATCAGCAAATGTTTCTTGTCTGGAATTCAAGTGAGCCAGCTCTCGCGCAGGGTCCTCCACAGTGGGGCCATTATACGTCATCCCTCTTGAAGGAGGAGGGATTTCCTAAACAAAGAACAGATCCAAGGTTAGACATGGAGAGGCACAATGAACCCAGGGCTAAATGTCACTAGGACACCTTCAAAGCACCTTGAGCCTGACAAGGAAGGTGGGACCACTGGTCGTTCCCCCACAACCTTAGAGTCACCTCCACTATTCCTCTCCGAAATGCCACTGAATATTTTTGTTGTTTTTAATGGGACAGAAAGAGGAATTATGATTAATAAATTACTGTGCTCATCAAAAGCGTGGAGATTAAGCCCAGATGCTGAATTTAATTTGTCGCCCTTTAAAATCAGATGCCATTTCAACCAAATGGAGTTTTTTTTCCCCACTGCACACACTCACTTTTTGGACTGCGCCTTCTGGCACGCATTTTGTAAGCCCAATATATTCTGTAGCCACAGCAGCTCTCCATGTTAGTATAAAACCAGAAGTTACCATCCATATGATAAACCCAGGGCTTATTCTGAGCATGTCTTCTACAAACCTGCCCATATCTGATTCATGTACGCTTCTGTGTATCTTGCAATTCCAGAAAATTTAGCTGAGTCAATCAGAGCTCAAAGGACAAACCGATAATTGTGTCTTGCCAACAACTTGATAGTTATTTTAATGCTATCAGCCCCAAAACAGTCAAGGCTGAAGCCTAAGCACTCCACCCTAGTTAGGCAGAACTTACATTCCTGTCCTAGTTTTCTGATCATACCAATCCCTATTGTGGTTGGTTTCTTTCTAGCTTAGTCTTATCCGCTCAGGACTGATACTTGGATCTCCTCTGTGAGTTTTTGACATCAACATCCAATCAAACTTTCTTCTTTCCTTTTCTTCAGCTTTATTAAATAAAGCTTTGCCCAATGAAGAGGTCAGGCCTCCTTGAAAGCAGCATCTCTCCCAATCCTCAAGAGAGTTTGCCAAACAAAACTTGGGAATTTCTTTTAATGGCTCGGAGAATTCAGTTTACTTGGCTGAATTGATCCTTCTGGCTGGAAATCCAGATTTTTTCCCCCTCCTCTTCTTAGCTAGCTGAGAAGTGGAGAAGTTCATGGAAAGATTTGGAAATTTCCTACAGCCAACTCCCAGGCACATGACCAAATGGATTGTCTACTCCATCACCCTTTGCTCTATTTCTCTCATGTCACCACCACAGGGTCAAATCTAATAAAAAAAATTCCTTAAAGTACCTCCTCTTTCTGTTCTCTCAAGAAAGCGGATTGCAAAAGTTTTGCCAGGTTGGATTCTACGGATCGGTTAGGAAAAACTAAGCAGGAAACGATGCGTGGAGCGGGGAAGTCTTCGGCGGTTTCCACCAACCTTTATTTTTTGGATTTAATCCAGGAAGAACTAGCACCCGAATATATTTAGATTCAGATAATTCATCGGGCACGCGAGAAATCCGACTCCGGAGCAGCAGCTCTCGGCATTTCCAACTGTAAACTGCAGCCCGGGAGCCATAAATCCGCAAATTTAGCTCGCAGGTGAATCAACTAAGCAAAGGCCGAGCCTTCCCCCGCACGCCGAAAGGCACGTCGGCACCCGCAAACATCCCCGACCTCGATTTCGCTTTCCAGTTGCCTCGGCAGATTTTAATTCCAAAGGAAACCGGGGCGGGGGGGAGAAAAGAAAAACCCCACGGAAGAACGCACTCGTGTAATCCGCGGGCGTGGCATTCAAACGCCCCAAGGTCGGGGCGTGGAATGGAGTCCCGCGGACTCGGCCCGCGTGGGTAGGGACGCGGTCGCGCGCAAGGAACCCCAGGACTGGAGGGGCGTCCCCTCCCCTCCCGACCTCGACGGGGCTGGCAAGGCGAAGGAGCGCGGCTGCCCCGGCAAGGAAGGGCGCCGAGCTCGTACGGGGCATCTGTGCGGGGGACCCGCTTTCTAGCACCGCGGGCGCGATTCCCACGACCTCCGCGCCCACGTGTCCTTGGCAATGCGAGGCGTCCCCGTCCGAGGGGAGACGGCGAGCGCGGGCAGGAGTTGGGGAGGGGCAGGCTCACCCCCAAAGGCGGGGAAGGGGAGCCCGAAGCAGCCGCGATCTGGCTTGCGGACGGGCACAGGAGGAAGCCGGAGATTTGGCAAGCAGCTGCCGCGACCTCCGAGGAGGCGGCGGAAAGAGGCGCCGCCTGCTTGAAAGCCCATTCTCCGCAGCCCGCAGCGCCCCGGCGGGGGAGGATGGGTCTTCTTGCGCGAGGCGCGCCCGCCCTTTGCCCGCACTCACCCCGCTCGTCTGCAAGCCTCCGCCGGGAACGCGCGCTCGGCCGCCTCGAAAATGGCTGCTGGCTAGCGCGCTCGCCCCCGCCGACGGTGCGCGGGCCCGCGGAGGAGGAAGATGCGCTTCCCCGCGGCTTCGGGGAGGAGCTGCCGCAGAAGCGGCGCCGGGCTCGGCTGGCCGCAGCGGCGATGCGCGGGGGCTGCCGGGCGGGGGCTCCCTTCCCACGACCCCTTCACTCGGGTGGCAGGCGCCGGCGGCCTGGCGAAGCGGGTGGCGCGCGACCCCCGGGCTGTTATCCCGAGGCCCGAGTGGATCCAGGCCCTAGGAATGCAGGCGTCCGGGTTGCAAAAACGCAAGAGGGGATCAGGGACTGCGAGGTGTGAGAATGGGGACGCGTCGTCCTCGCTGCTCTCCGCAGAGGCGAGGCGCGGGCTGGTGGACGGGCCGCGCCGCCTCGCAAGCCACCGGGCTCAGCAGGAGTTGCCAGCCCGGTTGGACGGGGTCGGAAAGAGACGCTGTGCT
>JANHZU010003946.1:11658-26126 GCA_032468055.1 Acrochordus granulatus
GATCTACACTAACTTGCAAGGTTCTGTTATTGTAGCTTTACAATGAAAAAGAATTAATGGTCTACCTCATAAGGCTGACATCAGTCTTGCAAGTCTGAAAATATATGTCTCTCTTGTCACACTGTAATTGCCCAGGGTGTTCTAATTGATATGTCTTCAGCCAAATCATTCAGGAATGCATGAGAATTACAGTGGGTATATCAGTTAATCTTGTTTACCTCCACGCTTGCCATAATCATGACACAAATCCTTCCATGTCAAGGCCTACCAATGCAGGATGAACTTCTCTCCTGTTCCTGGAAACTGCTCTGTCACTACCGCCATCTGTTTGCAGCCCGTTAAAAGCAATCAACCCTGGAAATAACTTTTTTTTTACCTTGTGGCACCAGAATTATCAACCTTCAGATGTATGCCCCTGATTTCTATTTTTCTGTTGGAGAGGCTGACTCTCTATTTCACTTCAACTCTTAAGTTTGTAGATTGCAAGCTTTCTTAATGGAAGTGATATGAGTACAGTATTCAGCAGACCAATTGTGCTTTTGTGTGAGCTTGAATGGATACATAGCAAGACTCATATGCTGTGCATACTACCTGTGTAAGAAAGGTGATATGCATATACTTCAATCAATATTAGGCTTCGTAGCTCTGGATGCAAAGCACAAAAATCCTTCAGAGCATTCAGAGCTTTCACCTAAGACCTGTGTACAGTATATCTCCTCAAACCCAAGCATGAGTGTTCCTGGGATTGCACTGCAGCTGTGGAAAACAGCCATGTGTAGACACAGCTGTTTTAAAGTGCCCGAAGTACTTTTTTTTTAATTCAAAGTGTTTCACAGCCCTAGTAAATATGCAAAGTTTACTCTTCTCAGGAGAAATCAGGCTCCATCATACTCTTGTTCCAGCTACATAGACAGATATCAGTATCAGTGTTTGCTTTCCTTTCTCACTGACTAAACACAGGTGATAAGGAAGTTTTTTTGTATCAAGCCATTTAATCCTTGCCCATCTTCACACACACTCCCAAACCAAAAAGAAAAATCCTGCTCTTCTCCACTTAGATGAGCAGACTGGGAGTCTTGGAATGCTCCTTTATGCCCCCCTCAGAAAAAGGTGACATCCAACCTGTTAGAATCCCTCTGAAGACTTATGGGGTCTATATGAGAATTAGTGTGAAAATGAGAATGAGAGAAGACTTTTTTAGATGGTCAGCCTTTCTTTTCCCAAATGTTTGGGTTCCTGTTCAAGACTCTTTTTCTGCTTTCTGTAGTTTGCGGTCCTCCACATGTAGGCTTTTTCATTCACATGGAAATATGTTATGATAAACAGATACATTTTAGACTAGAATGATGTAACTCATGGGAAAATGCTAATACTTTGTGGAACTTTTGGGTATGATTCCATAGAAACACAATCCAGGCAGAAAAATGGCTTCAGATACAAACCCAAAATATTTGTTCATATTAGGAACTATAATAAGATTTCTGAATAGATAATACAAGGTATTTCAGATGTAGCCAAAGGAAGCTTCCTGTTTGGTAATCCTTCTGAAGTTTCCATATCACAATCAGATGGATTTATGCAGGTTTAGTTCACATTTGCTTTGGATTTGCTACTTGTAACAAGAAAATAATCATGCTTTTAAATTGGACCAAGAGTTATCTAGGTTAGTATTCTGTTCTTGTAACAACTAACTTGAAAAAGAACATAAGAATGGCTCAGTTAAATCTGGCATAGGCCTATTGAATCCCACATTCAGTGTCACCTGACGGTCAACTGGTGACTTGTAGGAAGTTCATAAGACTGAATCGGAGGACAATATCTCCTTTCGTCTTAATTTCCCACCAAGTGTTGAAGGTACTTTGTCTATGATTTCAGTAATTAACAGTCACCATTCTAAGTAGTCACCCAGAGCTGCTTCTCTAGAAACCTGTCCACTTTCAAAACCATTCAGGCCCATATTTTGCACTGACAAGTAGTTGAGAAAGAACCAGGTGTGCAGAACCGCTTCTTTTACACCACTGAATTCTCCCTATCTTTGGCCAACTTTTGAGAGTCCAGTGGTCAAAAACAAGAAAGCATGAAAAGCCCAGGGAGAACTATGGGGAAAGGCTAAGATGGGAAGTTTCTTCCCTCCCTCTGTGCTAGCTGAAGTGTTTGTAGGCTGGGGGACTTTGGAAAGGCTACACATTTATCTGTAGGGTGTACTGAGGTTCATGGCCTATCAAAGAAAATCTGTGCTAATTTCCATTTTATTGCCTAGATCTACTGTAATTTTAGATCATTAACATAAAATGTAAAAAGGCACCATTCCCAATAACAGTACTTGGAGATCCCACTTTGCACATCTTTGTACCATAATAATTTCCCATCTATTCCAACTCCTGTTTCCTGTTTAATACCTAGTTGTCAGTCCCTGGAAATGCCTGTCCTCTTATCCCATGACAGCTGAGTTTGCTCAAAAGGCTTTGACAAAAGACTGTCAAAGACTTCTTGATGTCTCGGTCACCCTTGTCTGCATGCTTGTCGACACCTTCCAAACTATGCAGAAAATATGAGACAAGGCTTATCTTTCCAGAAACCATGGTGTTCCTTTCCAACAAGGCTTGGTCTTCTTTGGGTTTGTATATTTTAAATATTTTTGACCATTTTTTCTGGAACAGATTTTGACCCTAACTGGCCTGTATTTCCTTTATCATGTCTCAAACAATTTCACACACTAAGTTTGTGCATTTTCCCAGTCTTTAAAGAGCAGAAAGCAATTTGTCATTTGTTCTAGCAACCTGAGTTTGCAGATCCTTTTATCTGCAGGGTGAAGTTTGAAATACCAAGCTAGGTAGATAGGCAGACAGACAGAAAAACATAATGAGAGTTTTCTTTTACTGGGCTAGTAGGCCATTCCAATAGGAAATAACTCTGAATGGATATATCCCAACACTGGGTTAAATCATAAAATACAGAATAAAATCCAAACATACCAGCATCAAATATAATACTTAGCATATTGATCACTTGCCAAAAAATATTAGACCATTGGAGGGGAATAACCCCAAAGGAATAGCCATATTTGAATGCTTATTATTAATTTCTTCATAATAACTATCAACAGAATAATTCATGATTAAATGTGTTTTGAAGCCATTGATCCTATTGACGATTGTTATATTTTTGTGAATTATCCCTTTTCTATGATGGCTACATACCTTACATGATGCTGGATCAACTGAGCTATTGATCCATTGCAAACATAGTGGGATTTGCTTGTTAATTAAACCTTGTATGTTACAAATCTTCTTTATGATTATGCATCCTGTGTCAGGACACTGCACACTTTTTCGCTGATAGGATGCAGGCAACCCTATGCTAGGAAATCTCTAAACTGAGATCTTAACTGGCATAGAACAACATGAAGAATTCTGGGATAAAACTGAGCTTTGGTTGTGCATATAGCAGTTCGGCCAGTGTGTACCAGAACTGACCAGTGCTGTTCTTGCTATTATTGGGGAATGACTCATGTGCATTAAGTACAACTAAGGCTGTTAATTCAATCTACGCAATAGTGCAGGCTAATACAGTTGTTTTAACATGATATCTTCTTGTTCACAAGTAAGCAGAAAATATGCTGCCATAAATTACACTGCTCCAGCAATTGAGTTGTAACCTAAATCAATAATGAGGCAGTCAAATTCCTATTTTGTTGCAGGACAAATTAAGGAGAACAGTGGTGGACTCCCCATTACCCCTCTCACTGAACATCACCTGCCAGCAGGAAGAGGAAAAAAAACACCCCCTCCAACTACCACTTGTTTGGAAAGGGCAGAGAGGAAGATGCCTAGGGCTCAAATGACTCAAGACACAGATCACCAGCATGGTACTATTGTCTGTGCTAAAATAGGAAAATATTCTTCCAGAGTATTAGGAGACCTCTCTCCTGGACCCCTCTACTGAGTATCTGATCTCCCTCTGCTGTTCCATTCTTTGGACATGGATTTAGTGCTCTTCTAGAAGAGAGCTAGATCTGTATTCAGAAAAAGCCCAGTGGACAAGTCATAGGCATAGCATTAGGAGAGCTATCTTTTTATATCAATCACTAATAGAGAAACTTGCGACAGGCTTTCAAGACACTGTTATCCTACCCTACAACAATCAAGAGCATTCATGTCATCTCTGCCATGTCTACCTTTTTCACTGAGCCATTTTGAAGTGCTGACATTAATTTTGAAAACCAGTCCAAGTTTTTCCTCTGTTCCAACTTATATTAAAGGAAACCAAGGCAAGGTTATTTCTTTCTCACCCTTCTTTCTTAAGATGATATCATCTTTTCTGTAAATTCCTTTGTAACAGCTCATTCAGTCTTTCCTTATCCCCAAGATCAGCTCTAAATTTCGTTGAGGCGTCTGGCCATTGGAAAAAAGTCATTCTTGTTCCCCTATTGAAAGGCAGAGGTAGCAAGAATGAACATAAAATCTGTGGGAGGCTTAGTTTGTCTGGAAAGATTTCCATAGAAGTCTAGCTGAAATAATGACAGTGAGCAGTATTTGGAAAACACACTGAAGTTTTATTCATTTAAAAGACTTATATGGACAATTATTGTGTACATGTTAATCCTAGATGGCTCACAGTTACATTCCATACAAACAGAATATGATCACAAGCCACAAGAACACCATATATACCAACCAGTGTTGCAACAGCACACTAACTCTAGATTTAACTTTGCATTTTTCTTGGCTCACTGCTTTCCTAGCCCGATGCCTGAGCAGAAAACCAGGTCTTCATAGCCCTCTAGAAGGCTGATAGGATGGGGGTCCCCTGAATCTCAGGGCAGAAGCTGTTCTAAAGGGTCAGAACAATCATTGAGGTCCCCACAGATGGCAATATTTTAAGGGAGGGATCTGGAGCTTACCAATTAGACCTGGTGGGATGGGCAGATGTACTCAGGGAGAGGCAGTCCCACAAATGTTCTGGGCAAAGAGTATGCATCTAAGATTATTGCTCTTCAGCAAGTCATTAAGAATTTTATGAAAATGAGAAATAATGTTTATTTTAAGTCTGATCTATAAAAAGTCTAAGATAAGATTAAATGTTTAGGTGTAAAGCATGGAATGTAGCAATGAATACAGAGTTGAAGGTCAGTTGATGAATCTAGACAGAACAATATATAAGAAAAGAAAGCCTAAGGAAAAAGCAAATGGTTCTACACTGAGGAGGAGATAAGGCAAGAATGTGTGATATCCCTTTGGTGGTTTGATGTATTTAAGGAGAAATTAAAAGGAATGCTTGACAAATTGGAGGCATACAATGCTGAGGACATTCACAATGGCTGATAATGCGAATGATTGGCAGCTAATGTTAAATAGAATATATGATGTAAGATAAGTGGATTGGAAAACTAACATATAATGTATGTGAGTGTGTGCATATGTGTATATGTGTACGTGTGTGTGTATAACGTGTGTATGTGTAAGACTGAGGTAGTTGCATCTAAAAGGAGAAAGTATAAATGATTTCAAGCTACACAGAAAGAGCAACAAACCAAGATCAAGTCTCTGAATTTGTGTACCTCGGCTGATAGTCGACTAAAGACACAAAACTACGTGGAAGAATATTTAGATGTGCAAATGCTGGTAAAAAAAGTAGTATGTAATGAATAAATGTTTGTCAAATGAAACAAAAATGACAGAGTATGAAAGCATGTTTCTTTGTTGTATGTAACTGAGAATTGGGTATATGGGGAGAAACATCAAAGTAAGTTGAGTGCAATGAGGTAGGATATTTAATAAGCAGATGCAGGGAAACAAGAAGAGACCTGGGTTAACAACAGATAGGTGATGAATGAGCGTGGGTTGAATGTGAAGGTGATTGATCAGTGCAAAATTTTTTTTTTCAGTCATTTGTTTTTACAGAGAGAATGAATGAAGATTGAATTTGAACTTAAAAAAAATGAGAAGAATGAATGGATGGAGAAGGAGAAGATTACCAAGGTTGTAATTCAACCAGATGGAGTTGAAAAAAGAAAGATGTGTGACAAATATAAAATCAAGGTATGGACCTACACATAACACTTGACTTATGACCACAAGTGAGCCCAAAATTACGGTTGTAAGTTATTGCAGTCATAAGTCGAGGCATCACATGACCAGACCCAATGTTCTGACATTTTTTTCAGTGGTCATTAAGCAAACACTGAAGTTGTTAAGTGATTCAGTTTTCCCCAATGGCTGTTTTTTTGCTGGCAAAACACCAGAAAGCAGCAAAAAGGGTAGCCAGTTGCAGTCATGAGACCGAAGGATGCTGCCATTGGCTGTAAAGTGAGTTTGTTGTCGTGTGCCCAAAATGCGATCATGTGATCACAGGGAGGGTGTAGCCACTGTAACTTCAAAAGCAGGTCATGAGTAACCTGGGAGGTCAGTCATAAGTCGAAGACTACCCGTAGTAGAAGCCAGGATGGCTTGCAAAAACAGAAAGGTACAGCGAACTATGGACGCGAATGCAGAGGAGGATGCGTTTCCTTTCCTTTAATTAATTTAATTTGCCTCACTATTTCTTACTCCCTTTCTGCGTTGGCATGACAGTTTCCTCTGAGAGAAAGAAATAGCTTGACGGGTAGCGAGGAATATAATACTGTAATTAGTGATCACGCTTACTGTGATTGTCACTGAAATATTTCCATGGCATTTCTTTCCACCGCGTTTGTGGACAGTATCAGCAGTCACAGCTGACGTACTGCTCTGCTTACCATGCAAAACTGGCCTCATTTCGGGGACCGCCAAGCGCTTACCTTCCTTTTGCGATCACAAATAAGGAGCAAAACTTTTTTTGAAAAAAAAAAATTTCTAGTGAGCCGTAAGTTGGCTTGCCTGAATTCAAATTGAATTTGTCAGAAGTCGCTGAAATCTGTTCTGGGAACTTCACGAAACAGGTTCAGTCTGTTTCATGAACCCTTCCGAGTCTCTGGAAGTCAAAAGTAAAAAGTGATCATCGTCTTCCCGCCCGCCAGAGGCTCCATCTTCAAACTACTGTTTTCCTCTTGCAGGTAGTCCTTGGCTTATCACTTTAATTGAGTCCACAGATTTGGTCGTAAGTCGTGAGGTCACCACCGCCCCTGATTTTATGATCTATTTGCAACGGTTGCTAAGTGAGCCCCTTGTCCCTATAGGGCGGTTTTTGCCCGAAAGCGGAAGTAAATGCTGGTTTCCGGAAAAACATCGCAAATCACAGTCGCGTGACTGTGAGGTGCTGCAAACCGCCATACATATGGGCCTGTTGCCAAGCACTCAAAACATCATCAGATCTTTGACTTTGGCTCATAACTCCCATGTCCGGAGTCCGTCATAACTTCAATGGATTGCGACCTGCACAGCCCAGCAAACCTTCATCCCTTTGGGAACTGGCTCAAATCAGAAATCCAACCAGATGGTGTGCTGGAAAGAATTCTCTGCGTTTTCAACCTGAACACGTATTTCGCCCTTTTACAAAAAGCCACCGTCGTGTGGTTGCCACCACCGTCTTCGTTTGTTGCCTCCCTGCAGGCTCCAGCGCTCGGGAGCTTTCAGGCGTTTGTCCGCTCGTGCTGCTCACGTCCTTGACCTGGCCTCTTGTGAATCCTCTGGCACTCCCGGGATGTTGTCAGTGACGAATGAGTGTGGCAAAGTAATGAAAAACAGAAAGGGGAGGGGAAAGGCGACGAGACCACTGCGGTGGGAAATGACAGGTGATAGCCCTCCAAACAAAGGAAGACAGCGTAAGAAATGCCAGAGCGCCCTCTGCTCATCGTTTCGGGGGGCTCAAAAAGCAACAGTCCAGGCAGGGCTGCATTGCTCCTTACGTGCCTTTTTTCCCCTCAACCCCCCCCGAGCTAAATTCGCCTTGGTTTTCGGCTGTTCCCTTTCTCCTTCCCTTTCCTGTCTTCCCCTCCTGTGAATTAATTGCTAAGGATTTCGCCTTGATCAAAAGAATTCCCCAGGTTTTGGGAGGTTTTGCTCGCGTTTTGGGAGCTGTCTCGTCGACGCAGCTCCCCATGACTTATTTTGCCATGGTTGTGAAGTCAATCACTGTGTCCATTAAGGGAAGCACGCCATCATTACGCAAATGCACCTTCCCCCGTTGACTTTGCTTGTCAGAATCTGCGAAGGTCGTAAATGGCAATCATGTGATCCTGCAGTCACCATAAATCCATTCCAGTTGCCAAGAGCCTGAATTTTGATCAAGTGATTGCAGGGACGCTGTGACGGCCATATGTGCGAGGACCAGCCGTAAGCCACTTTTTGCAGCGCTGTCATCACTCTGAATGGTTGCAAAACAAATGGTCGCAAGTCGAGGACTACCTGTGGATGGCTCTCCATCGGGTTAAAACTACTGATTGTTTCAAAGCATTTGTCCCCACTCTCCCCAAACTGCTAAAGTAGGAATACAACATTGATTTAAAACCCAACATTGATTTCGCCCAATCAATATATTAAAACTAGCATTTCAACTGTGAATGTGGGAAAGCTAAAACAATGGCATCACTTTCACGATTGCTCCCTCCGACACACCAAACAGATGAGCTTCAGAAGGGTGACTCGGGGCCAGGAGGAAGGAACACCTCCTTGGTTTGCCAATATTTTCAGTGCGGCTTCCAAAGAAATGGGACCCTTTCCTGGCCTCAGCGGAGAATGGATAAACAGGGAAAGTGCTTTCCAGTTGATCCTCCTTAATCTTTCAGCAGCGCATCAAGACGTCTTATCATCTCCTGAAATATTTTCTAGGAGTTGGCATTTCTGAATTCCATCATTGCTTTTTATCCGAGCAAGCCCGGAAGGTAACCCTGGGTGGACGCGATCCTGACGCTGTTTAACATCTATCGCCGGTGCTGTTTTACCTCCTCTTATATTTCAAATCCAAATGATGCAACTGGGTATGTTTTTCACTGAGCAGCTTTAATTATCCGGAGGATTTACAAGCACAAGAGTCTGAGGACATCTCTGTCCGTAGACATCTGGTAGAAGCCGCTATAGGGTCGTGCACGTTGCAGCAGCATCACATAAACAATGCTGCTGCTCTTCTTCTTCGCCTTGGTTCTGCTTGGTTTCAGAGACTGCTTGCTTGCCCTGCACGCTGTGTAGTTGACAGAGTGAAGCACCCCCAAGGCATGACACAACAATAGGGTGTTCTTCAGAAGGTTTGTTGCAGAGCCTGAGCCTGAGAGAGTGACTGGCCTGAAGTCATTCAAACAGGAGACTAGACTGCTCTTGATCAATGGTTCTCCATTGCACAAATCATGTAATGTATGTAACTTGCGTCAGTCATGTCATGATATGCATGACAAACTACATAATTTGCTTAATTTGTGAGATAAACACATGATCGGCATAGCACATGCCCCTGTTCCTATCTTGTTTTAGACCCCATGTCATTATGCCTCAAGAGCACGTATATGATTGATTGGTATGATTAGCCACAATAAGCATAGATCTAGATGTAGATGTTGTGGGAATGTTCACAAGCTATGCCTTGAATCATGTCGTGAGTCTTCTTCCACCTCTCCACAAAACCAAATAAATCTTCTTGCCTAATCTTTGAAGCATAAAGTAAGGGTAGGCAATGTGTACAGGACAACAGGCAAGAATCCATGTCTCTCGAAACCAATGCTCTTTTTTCCACTTATCTTTAAAATATGACAAGAAAAAGAAAGGAGGAAAAACAGACTGTGGATAAAAGGCCAAATCTGCAGAATCAGCACGATGCAACTTTTCCACTCTTCCTTACACTGTTAGTGGGATGATGATTAAAAACTGGAATTAACACTCTGAACTTCACTGAAGAACACCAAGCAGTTATTTCTTCGGAGCCAGCAGATGGAGGGATTTCATTTGTCTTTCAAGTGTTTTGACTAAAATGGCTACAAACTTGTTTATGCAGTGTTGGAAAATGCAGAGGTTGGGCCAAAATATCCAAAAATGTGCGATGGGGCTTTCCTTGGCATCCTCTTCTGCAGCCCTGTGCGATGTATTTTTAGACTGTTTTCACTGGGTAGCTTGTTGAGGACGAGGAGAAAATGAGTGACAGACGAAGCAAAATCCCCTATTTACCCAGATTCATTGCCCGTATAGCCCCCATTACTGGCATTCACTGTAATAACACAACATGATAATTAATTCCTTTCAATTAATTACAGCATCACTGAAGTAGAGGAGGGTCTGCTGAAGATCACAACAGACACAGTAACAATTAGCAGTTTGGGTGAGTGGTCCCCTCATCGGAGTGTATGTGCTCATTCATATTTGTATCGCTGCTGGTAAACGCTCTTTAATTCGAGTTTTCCCAGCTCCCGTCGTTGTTTTCGAGAAGCATCAAATAACATCTCGCAAGATTTTCCAGACAGAGAAGGGATCTCAGTTTTGTTTTGCTCTTCATGTCTCTTGATGATGTTCTAGGCTTAAAAGGGCTGCTGTGATTTCTCAGTTGATCGCTTGGATCAGAGATTAAAACAAAACAAAACAAAGCCTGCAGGATTGTTTTAACGTCAAGTTGCTTTGGAGGGCCTCGGTATGGCGTGTTTGATCAGGCCTTAGAGGGAATCAAGCGTTTGGAGAACGCGAGGTTAATGATCCTTCGCTTACTAATTTTCTCCTAGAACACAGGAGTCCATTAACTAGAGTTGGAGTATTCTCCAAATATCGCCTCACTTAACTACCACGCTAAGTGGCTCCAAATGCCATGTGATAATAATTTATTCCCCCATCTCCACCCAGCATACGTGCATTTTTCATCCTGAGACCAGATCACAGATATGGGAGCATCCTCACACTTTAAAACCCGGCCAATTAACTGAAGAGTCCAGCCCCACAATTGCTGATCACATTGTGCATTAATCCTGAAAAAGAATAACCCCTTTGGGCCTTCCCCCATTTCCCCTCTCAATCTTCTCAAAGTGACAAATCGGCTTGATGCGTTCAATTGATCTTTTTCACTTCTAATTTTTCGTTCTTTTTCACTCGGTGTTCTCTCTTTACCATCAACATATCCTGGGTAAGAAATGCAAATGCTCTTCGGGTGCGCGCACTCTCTTTATCTCACTCACACTCCTTTATCTCTCCCTCTCCATTTGTACTGGAGTGAAATAAAACTGCCACACAAAGACATAGTGATGGTGCAGGAAAGCAAAACCACACCAATCACATGCTGATGTTGTCCTGTGAAGCTCCAGACATTAATGCTGAACTTTCTGTCAGTTGGAGCTAATCTATTTCGGTTAGAAAACACATTGCAAATGGCAGGTGAGGGTTTTTATGGTCGAGCTGGAACGACAGCATCCCCAGAAAAAGCTTTCAAACAAAACCAAGTATTGACCACAAGAAGCAGAGGGAAACAGAAGAGAGGGAGAACTGACAGGAAACCAAACTTCTTTACTACTTAGCTGCTTTAGGTCAAGTGTAAATGACAAAATTGTTCCGGGACTTTGTCTCTGTCTCTGCGAGTTTCTACGCAGAGGATGTCTTTAGGGATTTCTTTCTTTTTTCAAGAAAAAGAACAAAGCAGGTGGAACAATGTATTCATCCTTCTTTTCTAGGGAAGAAACCAATGGAATGCTTCCTGCAGCAAAGGCTAAAATACTGGGAAATAAAAGTCCTATTATCCCAGCAGCAGCAACTGGTAGTGTTTTGTTACTCTTGTTCAAAGAAAGCCAACTGGCTGGAAAAAGGAAGAGGGGGCAAGATACCTTGCCTGTGTTTGTCCATCATGATGTCACGACACCATGACATTTGCATGAGGGCAGCATGATGGGCATGATATCAGTTTCAGATCACTGTGGCTTGTTACCTACCTTGCTGCTGAGTGGTTACAAAAGCCTCATGAAGTTCTGGTGACAAGCTTGAAATGTTCACCTGATTTTGCAATGAGAAATATTGGTTTATAAGATTTATAGGCTGTTTTCCTCGAGAAATTCAGTGTGGTGTAAAATTGTCCTTCAACTTTTCCCTACTATGCGGTACAATTCCAACTCCTAGGCTTCTCTCCCGAACCATGAACATACAAAATGATGAATTGGGTATTGTGATGTCACAATGCAGGCTCCAGTCTTTTATACCTGGGTTGCAACAAAATATACCAGTACCTAATGAGCAGGGTTTCTACCCCAGTTCATCACAAATGCCTCTGGGTGGGTTTCCATAGCTTGGAAATTATCAGTGAGTAATTGTCCTTTCTTATGATCACCATTGCCTTCAGGGAGGTTCAGTGACATTTCGATGCAGCTAAATCAAGTTAGATTGTGAGGATCTCTATGTCCTTTGGTTCAGCATGTGATTCTGTGAATGTGGGATTACTTTTGTGATTAACAGAGCAAATAGATTCTGCTCAGTGATTCATCATAAAACAAGATCAGATTATTTATTCTCATGATATTTGATATGAATTAAATCAATCAATACAGATCATTGAACATTTAAATCTCATTGATCCCAGTTTGCACACTCCTAATAAATAATCCCAGCTCCCTAATAGGATCCCTTGTAACTAATCCAAAACAAGGAACAGGTAACAGCAAACGAAAAAAATGCAATTACACTATCTTAGTTTTTAACCCCATTAAATAATTACTTTTGAGCTATAACTGGGAAAATATTTGTATTTTACATTGTGACAGCAGTATCTGACCAGACATAGTTTGATTCATTCATCATATTTCACATCAATAAGTAGCAAGGACCTGTCAGAATTAACGACATACAATAACAAGATTAAGTCTGAAATTAGCTTTATGAATCATCACAATCTGCCCTATATAAAATTTGGAGTATGGCCTTTGTTTAACCTTTTGTTGGCTCTTATTTTTCAAATGATCACCATACAGCTTTGTGAATTTTCAGCTGCTGATACATGTCTGAGGACATGTTTATTTCCTGTCCTGGAGGAAATTATTTTATTGAATCAGAAGCTGAATTAGAATTTGGGAGGCCCAGGTTCAAGAAATCCATTGGATATCTGTCTCCTAGTCACTAGCTGTCAGACCAAGCAACTTAACAAAGTTGTGGGGAAAAGACTAAAGATGGGAGTAGTATGTATTTATCTTGAGCAACTGAAGGAAAGAAAAATAAATATAAATAGAACAAAATAAATAAGAATCAAAATGTCATCTTATTCCTAAAATCTGTATCTATCTCAAGAGTTAAAATAAACAGAAACCAATAACTAGCAAATATTTTTGAGCAGCTGAAAAGAGGCCACACTTACATACACACGTTTCTTTGACCTATGCCAAAAGTGGGTCCTAGTTTCTGAAGCAAAAGGAGATAAATGAAATGAAACAATGAAATAGATGAAATAATGTCCTAGAGAAATGCAACTTTAGCTGCAGTTTATGCAGGATGGGGGAAACTGTTACCTGTCTCTGAAAATCTATTATGTAGAAAAATCAAAATATTTATAGTAGATAAAAATATGATAATCAATTACAGAAATCAATGAGAACTTAGAAGACATATATTCACTGTTGCTGACCTGCCCCATCAAGCAGTATCCTCAAAAAACTCAGATGGCCTCTTGGTCTTAAATAGGACATTAAGGACCTGGATGTTCTTCCAAGCATTTGGGTCAGGAAGTTGTTGTTGTTTTATCTCTGGCACGTGATATCATTAAAAAAAAATATTGATTTGATGATTTATGTTGTGGCTTTTAATTATTGTATGCCATACCAAGAGTCATCTTGATGAGATGGGTGGCAATGCCAGTTGTTCAAATAAATACATTGCAGAAAGCAGTTTTTTTTTCTTTTTTAACTATTGTCTTATTATGCTAACAGTTAAAAAATATTAGCAGCCATTCTATGTTCACAACTTTATAGAACATAAACATGAAAGGGGAGGAGACCTAAAAAAAGGCAGAGTCTGAATGTTAGAAAAGTAGTTATTGTATGTATGTATGTATTTGATTCATATGCCACCCATCTCACTCTGAAAAGCAACTTTGGGTATCCTCATGGGAAATGCAGTCCTACAGATAAGATGAGTGCATCACCTCACGCAATCATTTTATTTCCACTGTCAAATTGCTTTTCCTGTTAGGACACTTTTCCTAACATTCAGCATCTGCCTTTTTGTAATTTTCATTCATTATTCTATGTCCCAAATTATGGAATGAGGAAGAACAGCTCCTTCTCTGTCATCTATTTTCAGGTACTTGAAAAGTATCATCAGAACTGTATTCGCTCAGAGTATCCAACAGCAACTCTGTTTTAAAAGAATGGGGAGGTATCCATGACAAGTTTAGCACATGAATTGCATGTCACAGATCTCAGGTTGGAAATCCACAAGTTTCCTCCGAAAGGATCTCAGGCAGAAAGGCTATATAAAATCAAATAAGATAAAGGACTGTTCGGCCCAGTATGAAACATCCATCCTTTTTTTGTTGTTGTTGTTCAGTCGCGCAGTCATGTCCGACTCTTCGTGACCCCATGGACTGCATTACGCCAGGCCCCCCTGTCTTGC
>JANHZU010003946.1:26226-39309 GCA_032468055.1 Acrochordus granulatus
GGGGTTTTCTTGGCAGGGATACTGGAGTGGGTTGCCATTTCCTTCTCCAGTGGAGTCCTGTAGCTCATTTTCCACTCAATATCCAGGATCCCCAGCAACATCTAGCGCGGTCCTTGTTAACCCAGGCGACGACCGAGCCGGTATGGATTTCTGTAATTTACTTCTCACATTTTTCTAGGTGGGAGACACTCTTCATCTGGCTCCTCTGATGAGACCTTTCCAGTATGGTTGAACCTCTGGCAGAGCTCTCAACTTCTTCAGAGCACACAAGCCCCCTAACCACAGCAAGTGGTTGGATGGTCCATCCTTTTGGACCCTGCCTAATTAAGATTCTGAAGAGATTCCTTTTGCCCTCCAATAATTTTAGTACTCCTCTGTGATAACATTCATATTCATCAGTATCCAATGTTTTTGTATGCAAATGCTTCCATGTTGAAGAAGATCCTCTTTTCTCCTTCCTTGGTTCATTGGATACAAGAATGTGATGATAAAAGGAGTTGAAAGATGACACTTTGTAAAGAATAATCCTGTCAATCCTTTCTACTGGGTGAGAGTAATTATTTATGGAGCATGCTTTTAAACTGTTAATGTTTCATTTATTGACCACTCCAGAGTAAAGTATCATTGTGTCACCATGCCTGGGTCTGGGGTTTTTGACTATTATTTCTTCCAGAACAAGATTATTTGAACAGATGCTAGGCTGCACTTCTCATTTTCTGTGCCAAAAGTAGGAGACAGATGAGTTTAATTTCCTGGATGGCTTTTCTTTCTTATTTTATATATTTATTAAATGTATTTGCCACCCAACTCACTACAAGTGACTCGAGGCAACTTATAATAAAATATTTTTTTTCTTTTCTAAAAAAGTTCCCATATCAACATTATAAAGCTAGATAGAGTAGTGAATACAAACAGGAGAAGAGTTTTAAGAAATCTTGGTTGTATTTTATCTAGATAAGGGGAAGATTGGTTTTGGAGAGTATCTTAGGGGTTAATTTGAATGAATTAATTTGATTTTAAATATGCTTAACATTTATCCAGAAACACTGGAAAAGAGATTATCATTCTAAAGATTTACCAAATACTCTCCAGTTGGGACATCCCACTACACAAAGTAGGGAGATAGGCATAATCCCTCCAACAAAATGCAAGTATTTTTTTTTAATTTGGCAATTTACCCTGCTGTATTAAAGAACCTGAGTGAAATATATCAATTACAACCTTTGCCAAAAAAGAAAAAAAATCAAATTAATAATTCCTGATTTCCCCTGTAGAGCTTCTATTAGATGGATTAAACTGTAAAACACTGCCCCTTAGAGTCAGACATGACTGAAAGGGGAAACCTTTACCTTTTTTAACATCCCCCATATTCATAGGCTTTGTTCATCAATTTCTAAGATATATTGATTTTCACCTGGCCCACAAACACTCTACTGATACACCTCTCTTGTAGCGGGTACCTAATTCTTGGCTTTGCTCCCTCAGAGCTAGAATAATCCTGACTTTAGCCTCTCTATAGGACTGATTTAGTGGTCTTGAAGTTTTCTCTTTCCCTGTACTTCAAAACCAGTTTCCACACAGGCCCCTCTCTGGCTAAACTAATATGAGACTGATTTATTAGGCTTATCAAGTTGCCTTCATTGCATGGATATGACAAAAATAGGCATCTGGCTGATTTGGTTTCAGCTTAAGCAGGATCTGGTCAGGGAATTCCAGGGCTATATATTGGAAAAGTAGGTGAAAATATCCTGGAAGAAGGTAATCACTGTCTTAATGTTGCCGGGGCAAATACCTGGTTAGCTAAGTCCATGAAAGTCACCAGGAATCAAGTTTGACTCAAAAGGAATTCATCCCTCCCTCCCCATCCCAGGAGTTTCGAGAAGTGAGATTGGTGCTTTAAGCAATTGTAAAATTTCTGGAACCTAAATTCTCAAAATGCAAAAATTAGTTGTTGTTTTCCTCTCAGTGTGGTTTGGAAGACGCAAAATAAATGGTGGAAGAATTCATGAAACCCCAGTGAAGCCTGCTTTGGACTTGCTGCACCAGATACCTGAATACAAAGGAGGAGTCCCATATTTATTGAAAAGCGTGTGAACAATGCTGGATATAAAACACAAAATGTACCAGCTATACAATATAGTAAGTTATAAAATCTCAAAACGTTCTTTTTCTTAACAACAATCTTTTTCCATATACAGAACTTTCTGAAGTACACAGGATTGTACATGAAAGAGCCAGTTTGGCCTAGTGGCTAAGGCAACAGGCTAGAAACCGGAAAGCTGTGAGTCCTAATCCCACCTTAGCTGGGTGATCTTGGGCCAATCACTCTTTCTCAACCCAACCCCTCTCACATGGTTCTTGTTGTGGGGCAAATAAGAGGAGGAAGATGTGTTAAATAAGTTCACTGCCTTGAGTTGTTTATAAAAATAATAAAGGTTATTTTATTATTTAATAAAATAAATAAAAAAATTATTTTAGTATAAATTATATAAGTATATAATTATAGTATTTAAATTTAGTATAAATTATATAAGTATATAATTATATAATTATTTTATAAGTATATAAAATATACTTATTTATATAAAATAAATAAGTAGCTTGCACTTGGTTATTTGAAAAACACGCACTGCTAAATATCTTTACAAAACTAGTCAAATTATTTTCTGGAAAAAGAGTACTAGGTCCAATCTACTCTTGTTATGGAAATAAGAACAAGAGGATAGGCCAGAAAAACCCAAATACTTCCAACGGGAAGTAAGGACACATGTGAAAAAGGGGGCTTAGAAGGTAGACTCCAGTTCATCAGGGAGTAATTTTGCCTAGCACATCTCGAACAGCTTGGTTGTGTGTGTGTGTGTGTGTGTAGATTTGCAGTTATATTTTTATTTATATGAGAATGAAAAAGCAGATTCTAGTGTCTCCTTATCTGAGGATTTTGGGGAGCAGTCTTTTTTTTTTCAGCCCAACCTGAAAGGATTGTGGTTGTGGGGGGGGGGAATGGGAGGAGTGAGCACTGTTTGCCACTTTGAACATCTGTGCAAAAGGGGTATGAATCAAATAAGTGCAGTCTTAAAAAGTGATCACCCATTCCGGGCATGATCTAGTCTGCCATCTCAGAATCTTACCCAAGCTGACCAACTGTTGCAAATTAAAAAATGACTTGCCAAGACATATAACCAGGAAAATACTTAATCTTCTGTTTTCAATGCCTTGAGCAGTTAGCCGATCCAGCGTGCTAATATCATAATAAGACGTATTTTTCTCAGATGCTACAATTTGGGTAATGGACAGTAAGAAGAAAAGAACTTGCACACACTTACACCCATTGTCCAAAGAGCTTCAAACTTTATGCTTTGCTATTGACTTGTTTTTAAAGTGTGGTTAAAAAAACTTCCCCCCCACTCTTTCTACGATACCTTTTTTCTGCAGGAAGGAGAGAATAATGAAGAAGAATTTTTAGATGCAGGCAAAATGGTCCCTTTTGAAGTTTTCTCAGTCACTTTCACCCTGGAGATAAAAACTGTTCAATCTTGACATTCTAATTGTGGGTACAAGATAAAAGGATGGATTAGTAACTCCGTAACCTCATGCGGGGAGAGAAAAAATGAGATCACCATGAGGTCACTGGTTTTATAAGTTAGTCGAATTTCCTGAGGGTGACCTGAGAATAAATATAATATTATTTCTAACTGCAATGAAACCAGCAACATAATTCTAATCTTATTTCATTTTAAAGTTTTGGAAGTCTTTTTTTTTCCTGAAGGGAAGAAGAAGCAGCATGTTTTCCTTCACATCTATTAATGCATTCCACCCATCTTCACCATTTTTCTATTGTTATATACTGCCCTAAAATGTGTGTGTTATTCTACCATATTATACATTTTAAGGTCTTTAAGCCTAAATGTGGAGTCTCAGTAGCTAACCACACCTAGCTGATCTTGGCTGATTTTGGAAGATAAGCAAGGTCAGCCCTAGTTAAGATTTGGATGGAGGACCATCTCAGAATCCCAGTGCTGACTGTATGAGGAAGCTGAAATATTTATTCCAGAAGAAGACAGTCACAGAATATTTATATCCTGTTGTTGCCCAACCCACGTGGGTGCAGTTACAGACATTGGCTTCAACTAGAAAATGTCTGTCATACGTAAAGGGAAACTATGCTGAATGCCCTGATTGATTGTAGTGTCTTGTTTTTTAGTATAATTGCACCAGGGATTGCAGAAAGGAAACACAGATTGCTGGAGCGGATTACATTTTAATGTATTTGCATCTTTGTGTTTGCACAGAAGCACACATCTTTCAGAGAACCAGAGGGTAATATAACATAATTTGCAACCAAATAAGGATTTTACAAACTGGTAAAAATAAAGTTTTAAGGGATGTTTCCCACAAATCAGAAAATTTTCAAATCATTTGGGTACAGCAGGCAATCTGAAGCTTTAGAAAACTGATCCACTATTTGGATGCTTGCTCCTTACACACTGAAGACAGAGGAAGGAAGATGTTGCATGTGGAAAAAAAGAAACAGTGTGGAAAAGCATTCTACTTAGGAAGCTAGCACTGAAGATTTTCCCCACCATTTCTTGATTTTCCCTTGGCAAACTGAGGCGTGCCTATTTCTTTTGGCAACTCAGTGGGGTTAGTGAGGTCATAACTACTCAAAGTCTCGTCAAGTCATGTGGCCTGCAAGTATCTAACCATTTCAGCCACAGAGACATTCCCCACCATTTCTGGTCACCAGGCTCTAAAGTGGGTGCCCAGAAATTCTCCAGTGTCTTCTCCTAGAGATAGAAACAGTGGGCTGAATCTTAACCTTACTGACATCAAGCTAAAATATTTCATTAGTTAGGATTTTATTTGTGGTTTAAGAAAAAATAATGAAGAATATGGTTGGGTGCACTAGCAAGAAGAATCAGACTCCTGACTTGATTTGTGAGATGGGAAAGGCAGTTATTTTTTTTTTCCTTCTGGAGTGGCTCTGCTGACAGAAATACTGAACTCTGTACAACTTCTAAAGATATAGTAGTCCTTTCTCACTGGCTACAAATAGGAAGAAAAAACAAAGAAGAGTACAAACAGCAGGCAGCAGCTGATCAATATAGCGAGAAATATTTTATCCCAAAATTTCACTTCCTCTGAGAAGAGCCAAGAGTGGCATACAATAAACTAAGATTAAATCAATAATTGTTGAAAGAAGAAATTTAAAAACTGGAATAAAGTTCAGGACGAGGAGGAGGAGACCAATTCAACCCTATGACAACTCTTCTCCTACAAATATCTGAGAGACAAGATGCATTTCCTGTGGAAGACTTTCAGAATGGGGCACTGATAAAGCTCAATATGACTGCATATGTAACTGTGTGCAACATGACAAGGATACATCAGAAGTGGCTGCAGCAGTTTTAGTTCTCCATCTAAGGCAGAGGGTGCACGAAGCTTTTGAAAAACCGAGTTGACCAGTATGTTTCTGAAATCTTCCAAGCAATTCAAGATTTAACATGAATCAGAGACTCAAAGACTCAGCCCAGTGGCAGAAGTGTCCCCATTAAAAAAAAGAGGCCACAGTCACCATTTAGCACATTATAGTCCATTAATATTAAATGCACATGTCGCTGCAATGGTTTTCATTCTGCAGATGAACAAAGCAAGTTGCTCTGACAAGCTTTGTGTCCATTCAGCAGGGTGCTGAACTATGAGGTGCTTTTCAGCTCCAAGTAGGGGGCTGAGAGTGGGGACAATGGTCTCTTAGTTCTGAAGGATCATTAGCAGCACTGCCATATCAGCACCTGAAAAAGACCTTGCTAGCTTTCCACCAGATGAAGCAGGTGCTACTAGAGCCTTTAGTCTTGTTTTCTCTAACAAAAGAAATGAATATGCCCAAGTCTGCATGAGAATTAGCAAAAGGACAACAGCAGAAGTCAGTGGCAGTGAAAGGCAGAAGGGAAATAAGAAGCTTTGAATATCTAAGTAGTTCGAACAATTCTAGGATGCCATTAAAAGGCAATTATTTTGAATGATTTTTTATTTATATCCCACCTTTATTATTTTTTATAAACAATTCAACATGGTGAACATAGTTAATGCACTTTCCTCCCCCTATCTTCCATACAACAACAACCCTGTGAGGTGAGTTGGGCTGTGAAAAAACAACTGGCCCAAGGTCACCCAGCTGTTTTCTTGGCTAAGGCAGGATTAGAACCTACAGCCTCCAGATTACTAGTCTGTTACCTTAACCACTACACCAAACTGGCTCTCTCACAGTTGTTTTCTGCCCACAGCAACATCCATGGGGAAAGTAGGAACCTGCTGAGATTGCCTCAGTATTAAAACAGTCCTTGACAATTGTCACTGGCTTCCTTACCTTCAGCTGTCCTGCCAATCTCCTCTCCCACCTCCCATGCTTTTTCTTGATAGCATCATGCATTTTCTTTGTCTCAGTTCAGGTCCAGACCACCACTGTTTAATCTACCATAATGCAATTCCCATACTGGAACAGTTACATAATTGTCACAGGCTGTGACAATTGGTACACCAGGCCTTGAAAAATTCATGGACTCCAGCAGTTAACCAAGAAAGTCAAGGAGAGAGGCAGATCTGGGGCCAACATGTTTTTAGCCTTTCTTTCTTTGTGCATGCCTCCGTTATACTTTCTGGTTTCACTCACACAGTGCACTTATGCTGGTCATTAAATTAACCCACTGGGATTCATGTGATTCAGTAAACCAACCAATCATATGTGATGACTCTGTACAATCAACTAACCTTCAAAAGAATCAGACAAGCTTTGTTGTTCAGTTACGCAGTCGCGTCTGATTCTTCACAACCCCATGGACTGCAGCAAGCCGAGCCTCCCTGTCTTGCCCTGACTCCTGGACTCTGCCCAAGCCCACACTCTTCACTGACTAAGCTACCTAACCATCTCATCCTCTGCTGTCCCTTCCTCCTTTTGACTTCAGTCTTTCCTAACATCCCAGTCTTCTCCAATGAGTCTTCTCTTCGCATTAGGTGGCCAAAGTCTTTGAGCTTCAGCTTCAGTATCTGTTTCTTCAATGAGCAACCAGAGTTGATTTCCTATAAGATTGACTGGTTTGATCTCCTTGCAATCCAAGGGACTCTCAAGAGTCTTCTTCAGCACCATAATCTGAAGCTAAATACAACCACTAGATCTTTAAGAAACCTGGTTTGCTATGTTGCATTATTACAGCTTCCGTGCTTTGTACCTTTTGTATGTCAAATGGAGCCTGTACAATCTCTGACTTCTTTATTTTAAATATTTGAAATAATCTGCCTCCAAAATACATGCCCATATTTAAAGGTTTGTGGGAAGAAATACAGTCCCGATGTCAGAATTGACTTACATATGGAAGATACCTTGTATCTCCAACAAGGGTTAAAAAAAACTCTGTTCTGAAAGTCTGAAAGCTGCTAACATAGCTGTTTCCTCACTAGTGACTAATAATAGCTTCATGACATCATTGTTTGAAAGTTGGCCTTTCTTACCATTATTTTGGCATAATGATAGTGGAATGACACAAATTCTAAAAAAATCTCTGGTAGAAAAATGCAAGGTACTGATAATGTCTGGTTTAGTAAAAAGTGTCTTCGTTTAGTAAAACCTTTAGTAAAGCTTCTAAACCACTCTGTCTTTTTGACATTCTACTATATGTCTAGGTAAATGGCCAAAGTATTTTTCCTTCTTTTGTTTTTTTTATTCACCCAATCCTGGATTCCTTGGGATACTTTTGGATCAAATGCTGCCTTTCCTTCCTTTAAACTCTTTCTTCAGGGAAGGAAATTGATCAATGTTATTAAATAGAAGTACCTGTTTACTTCTGAGCAAGAAAGGAAGTGGAGAAAAGGGGAGGAACCCCTACTCCTTGGCTGGGAGATGAGCAGGTGTGCAAAGCAGAAGGCTGCTTGTCTTCCCTGCCTCTATCAGAGTTTGTAAGTGGAACTTCATAATCTATGGAAACAATGGGATTATATCAAGTTTCTGTAAATTTGCAAGCCCCTGATCATGATATAATTTGATCATGGGAGGCTTATTTTATTCTAAGGCTACAACTGCATTTTTGTCTATCAGCCACTTTCATGGAAGTATTTTTACATGAAATGATTCAGCCAATTAAAAGTCATATCATCAGGAAGAACTAACCCTCAGAGAAGATATGATTCTGAGAGCAAATATGTACAATCACTGGAAGCTGTCGATTTTTTTGCTGGTGACAACAGAGAGATTGTTGTTTTTCAGGAGAACTTCACTATTCAGTATAAAAGGGGTAGAAAACCTTATAGAAAGATGAAAAAGAAATGCAAGAGATAGAACACAGTAGAGTAACCTCCCAAAGTAAGTTAACAATAGAGAAAAGTTTGTCACTATCACACATGATATATCTATACTGTGTAGTGTTCAAGGCTGTGGTGGAATCTTGAGCAGACTATGGAAACATGGAGGGGAAACATTACAGAAAATACTCCTTCATCCAGGAGAGAAGGTGACTCAGAATTACTCCTCTTTATTGATGCTAAGTATGAATTGAGATGGAGAATTTCTTTGAAAAGTTTTCAACATTCACACTACTACCCATAAAGTTCATTTCAGAAATCCAAGTGGTTCTTGTCTGTTTCCCATCACCATCCAATCATTTAACCTATAAAGAATTTCAGGAAGAGAAATTACAGTTTTCCTTTCAGATATTTGATGGCCTTAATCAAAATTCCAGTTTTACACCTATGCAAACAACATTTGAAAAGAGATACCGATGTATCTTAAACAATTGGTACTTCCTGTAATCTCGAGAAGTAATTTCTGCTATCACTGTACTGAGGAGGTCTTAGTTCCAAGTAAACATGCATGATATTGGATTAAAAGCTGAAGTGTGAAAGTAATTTTATTTTTTCCCCAAGGAAACATACTTAGAAATGGACTTTTATCATTTTAGTCTCTTTTCCCATTTTTGTGGCCTCCCATCAACCTCAGCCCAAATTTCAAACCTTTCAACCTCCATTATTTCTAGCATCATTATATAATGCCAAAGAGTTGAGCAGTGGGAATATAAGTTTGTTCTCCTGAGCTTTCAGATCTGTGCTTGGATCCATCATCAGAGAACAAGAATATGGGAGCCATGTTACAACCTTGAGTCATTTATACATCCATTGAACATGTTCCCCTACCTTTAATGATGAGTTAAATGCTGGCCCTCATCTCGTAATTAAGTTGTCAATGATCCTACCTGGTGGCAGTAAAGTCTCGTTGTGAGTCCTTTAATGCTAAAGTCTAATTCCTATCCCCCCACCTTGCTTGGCCAAGCTTATGTCACTCCAGCCTGTGTAGTTTTTCACCTCCAGCCATTTAGGGTTTGATATGATGGGGGAACTCCACATATCTTTTAACAGATTGTGGTCTTGTCTCCCATGCCTCCATCATTTCTCATGCCATCTTGTTGTCCACTTGGCCAAGAATTGTTGTGGCTGCAAAGTTAAACTTGTGTCCTTGTTCAAAGCAATGCATGGCCATTGTGATAAATCTTTGCATTTCTGCTTTATGTTCCTGTATCCTTGAGCCCAGTCTCTGTCCTGTTTGGCCAATGTAATCATGATGGCAACTGGCACATGGGATGAAGCAGACAACTTCCAATCTTTCAAGTGGGTCCAAGTAGTGTTTGCATCTCCTGATCTGTCCTTTTATTGCAGTCATGGGCTGGCAGGCAGTGCCTACCTGTAACTCATGAGCAATGTGTTCAATGGCTTCTGATATTCCTCTGATATATGGTAGTGCATACCAACATTTAATTTTTGTCTTTTCATGGTCCATTCATGGCTGCACTACTCTTTCTAGTTGCATTCTACAGTATGCTGAACATGGTTACTGATTTTTGGATCCTCCAAAACATAACCCACAAATGAACTAATGAACATTAACTTTAACCAAGACAGGTTAGATCTTTATACGACCTGGTTAAACATGTTGTTTGAATCCAGGCCAAAATAAGCACTTGGAAAGGCAGTATCTAAGCATGAGATTCAGCAGTTCAAGTCATTAGACCTTGACAGCTCTCAAAGATATTTCTGGAGAAAAGATTGGATGAAAACTTGGACTGGAAAATAATTTTCCTACTTTGGGGAAAATAGCCTTTGGATCTAAGCTCTGTGCTGAATTATCACCACGAGTAATCACATGTGGTCTCTAAAAGAAAAAGTATTAGCTTTGGAAATGATTCCATACCTTCATTACTTGGAGGTGAATCTCATTTATTTTGTGAACAAACAATGGTTTCCAAGCCCAGTTTTATTGCATATCACACACATATACTGCCTGCTGTTGCTGCTACTTATAATGGTCATTTGAGAGAGAGACACAGCAATGCACATTTCACATACATACATAAACACGTACACTTCTGCTTGAAAATGGATAATCCCCACTGCTTTAGTATCCACCATATGAAAGATCAATTGAAAGGACTGAGATTCATTGACAGCCTCAGCAGCAGCTTTCCAAAAGCTGCTCTCAAGCAAGACCATTTATGAGTCTTCTTGATGTTAAAAGATTTCGAGTCTTTTTTCTTCCCTATTTATTTTTTCAAAAAAATCTCTATTGCAATACTATAATATTGCCTCTGAGAGATATGAGAAGAAATGCATGTACGAGATGAAGGGCATGGTTACCTTGACAACTAAACTAGGGAAAAGCTTTCCTCAACCAAATTAGAATACCAAATATTGGATAAAATACGTATTTCCCTTCCCCCCACACACACACACAGCTACTACTTGCAATATAATGATAATAACCACATACAAAGAAAAAGCTCCCGTTTTATACAAGTCCACAGTCCATAACAGCTAATGACTCCGAAGTGTGGCAAAAATCTTACAATTCACAATCAACTTGTCAAATTATTCCCCAGTTGATCCTCGTAGATTGACGGTGAGCCTTCTAGATCACAAAGGTGAGCTTGGAAGTATCAAATTAATGCTTTAGAAAGCAGAGCATTACAAATCTGATAACAGAATCTGCCAGTACCTCCCAGATCAAGAGGCATGTAAAAATCCTTAGTTTGTGTAAGCTATAGAACTACTGCTAATGCATACAGATTCCTTTAAATATTCACACAGAGTATCCGACTACCACTAGCTGGACTATGGGTATGCTAGAAAGAAGACAACTAAATACCTCAAGATAGTGATACAAACTAAAGATAGGGCACTTCTGCATGAAGACAGAATTCCCTGTGGTAATATATCTGGAATTGGCAGTACTATAGGGTATTGCATACCAAAACAACCAACATATATCTACTGCATGGAAAGTTTCCTGCAACTGGCTTGAACAATGCTCTGATTACTTTATGGACTGATTTTTTTTTTCTTTTCTATTGTACTATTAGTGGTTAAGGTAACAGGCTGGCAGCCAGGAGGTCATAAGTTCTAGTCCCACCTCAGCTATGAAAGCCAGTTGGGTAACCTTGGGCCAATCATGGGCTTTCAGTCCAACCCACTTCATAGTGTTGCTGTTGTGGGGAAAATAGGAGGAGGAAGGTATGTTGGATATGTTCACTGTCTTGAGTTGTTTAAAAAATAATAAAGGCAAGAAATAAATAAATAAGTAAGCTGATGGGATGATAGTAATAAAAACAACAATAAACCATGAAATTATGGATCATGCTATAACAAGGAGGCTGTGTGGATTCTGTTTGTTTATTTTTGTGCCTTTGAGTCAGTGTTAACTCCTGGTGACCTCCTGGAAAGGTCCCTGGAGCTTCCTTGGCAAGGCTTTTCAGAAGCGGTTTGCCATTCCCTCCTTTTTTTGGGCTGAGAGAGAGGGACTGGCCCAAAGTCATCCAGTTGGCTTTGTGCCTAAGACAAAACTAGAACTCAGAGTATCTTGATTTCTGGTCTGGTGCCTTAGCCACTACACCAAACTGGCTCTTAAGTTGCAGCTATTTGCTCTTAGAGATGTTAGAGTTCAGTTCCCATTTGCTGCCACCTGAATGGATAATGGCAAAGAATTAAGTGAGTGGTAATCCAAAATAGTTGCAAAAAATCACATTTCCACTTAATTCTTGATAATTATTATTCCCTCGACCCTTTATCCTCTTTATGATAATGTGAATTACTGATGCTCATCTTGTCTCTGTTTTATATGACTTGGATAAACTCAAGTTATTATCTATGTTATAAATGTACGAGTAACAAAAAGTCACAAAAGAGCAAGCAGGTTTTGGGTCTGGAGTAACTCTTTGTCAGAACGGATGACGCATAAAGCAGAAGACAGTTGGGGGGAGGAAGAAAAAGCAGCTTGGATGTTATGGCCACATGTTTTGCATTTGTAGACTGTCTTCCCAGACTGCATCCTGATTAAATTAATTTCTGCCAGTGATTCAGGGATCAAGTTACACTTAAGATTTTGGAACCAGTAAAACAATCACTAACCCTGTTCGCGGGGATGGGGGAGTGAGGTAACCGGACCCTGGCATTTATCCAAATATGTCTCCAACTTTAATGAAATAAACAGATTCTTGGTAATGCGGAGAACATAAAGAAAGTTTTTATGAAGTCTCCTAGGAAAGTGGTGGGTTCCCTTTGCAGAATGTTTTCAAGAAAAGAGAAATCAAGACGTGCGTAATATTAGATTTCTGAGAACACTTTTCACGATTTCCTGTGCTTTTATGTCCTTTTTCACAATTCTGTAAAAAGGGTTTCCTGTCACTCCTTGAGCATTGGTCCTTTCGCATCTAACTTCCATGAAGAAAGGGAATCGGGAATCCTGAGAATAGCCTGTGCAACTTGTCTCAAAGAGTTTAAAAAGCGCTGGGAACTGCTCCAACAGTGTCTTGACAAGACAATGCCAGCAGCCCAGAAATGAGCCATAAGAAGTGATAACAACAGCAGAAATATCAGATTGCACACTATTTCTGGGCTTCAAGAATTGGGGGGGAAACTGTTTCCCCCAATTCTGATCACATTCTACCATAATAGCAGACCCAGTCTTCCCACAAAACAAATCCGTGCAGTTCATTTTAAGTAAGGTTGGAATGAGATTTTACTGAATTTGAGAAAAGTTTTTAGAACTGTCCT
>JANHZU010003947.1:0-19037 GCA_032468055.1 Acrochordus granulatus
AAGATCGCCTCGGAAGACATCAGGACAGTCTCCCCAGAAGAGTTCAAGGGAGGTCACACGAAACACTGACTTTTGCCGGAAGAGGCCATTTAGTTCTGAAAATTGGGTTGTAGAAATTTTGTGTTCATAATTCCTGTTGAATCATACTACAGAGACCAAAAAAATAATTACTAAATTATTTATAATTACTATTAAATTAATTTGCTAAAACTTTGCTTAAAAAACCAAGTGTGTGGTGGCCTAAGACTTTTGCACAGTATTGCACATAAGGTATATCACTAATTTCCAGGCAAAATCTACTTTCCTCAAGGAGCATTTCCTTCCATCTGTACTGGGATGTTTCTCTGTGAAACTGTCAAAGATGAAAACAAAACAAGTATTTCCAAAATGCAACTACTGGGATTTGGTTGTGAAATAGGAAGCCCATATGGACCCCCAGACCCGCTTTTGTGACTCTCAGACCCATTGTCACCCCAGATTCGCACCACCAAACTACAGAGGCAAAAAAATTGTTTCCATTGATACGATATATCCAGTGATACCATATATAGTCTCAAGTTATTCTATGCAAGTTAATATATTAATATTAATGAGAAACAACATATAGTTGCCATCATCCCATCAATATATAGATGCTATATGCAATCTATATATGACCTACGCAAAATGCCACATGGCAAATATATGCATTTATATTCCCATCTAAATATACCTTCTGGATGAGCCCTTCTTATAAACCTTCCAAAAGCTCTGAAAGTTTCATTAAGTTTATCTAATCACATTTCAGCATGCTATGGAAATGGAAAAATAGAGCTTTCTTAACTTGCTAGCCTATTGGAATTGTTTTCATGTGGGAGCTCTTTTCCATAGCAAGCTGTCTGCATGATGCACTGTAAAATGTTGTTAAACATATTCACAATCCTCCGGGCAACAGCAAGTTCCAGAACCTGAAACTGGTTTTAATTTCTTGGTAGGGGGAAGTATTGCAAGAGGCTTATGGTCTTTTGTCATATTTGTATTTATTTATAAATATGTAGGCTGAACACTGGGGGAGCTAAAGCATTAAACAGTCTGACAGATGGCTCAATGTTCACTGTTCCCATGCCATATTTCTCGGGGAACAGCCAAGAACCTGAAATGTTTCCAGAGCCAACTCAGCCAGGCTTTCTTTAAACAGCAGTTTCTTCCTACACATAGTTTGATGATAGCTTCCTCAGCCAAAAGGGAATAATCTTTGGCCATTATTTAGCTATTGTCAAAGCTCGCTATTCAGAGCTATCAGCTGTTCTCTCTAGTAAAGGAGATGAATTGGCCAAGTTCGCGATGACTATTTTCTACAGCCAGGACTCCAGCTAGACGTGCCTCAGGCAATCAAGAGTGATAGAAGAGCTACTCCCAGAAATCAAAGGAGGCAAGAATCATGAGTACTAAGGGATAACTTGGAATAAACAAACAAATGAATAAATCCCATAACGTTTTAATTCAGCTGAGCAAAAATGGTTTGTTTTCTTTCATTTTCCTCCATTTTGTTTTGTTTTCACCACATCTCTGATGATTATCAAGGACATACTGTGGCACAATGGCAAACGTTTCTTCCTCCTCAGCCAACTTGACTTCAGCAAGTCTATGTTTAAATATTTCAGATTTGTATGTGTGAAATTCGGTTTAAAATGGATGCTATATTCTTACCTTGTTTTTATACTGTTGCTGTTATCTGTTCACAACAACGTGAAGCCACAGCTGCCAGTTCTTAAGCTAGTGTTGGCTTTCATATGCATCAAGTTCTTCCAGGAACATAAGATGTGGTAATGCATCAACATACTATACTGGATATGTGGATCTAAGTAGTGTGGCTTTTTTCAATTATCTTATGGAAATGTTGTCAATGTCCATATTTTCTAAGTGCCATTCAAAATGTTCTGGATTAAGTGCCAGTAACTACTGGGACTATCATGGCCAGTTTATGTTATAATATTTCAGTTTTGATTTTCAGATTTCGATACTTCATGAACTTCCCCAATTCTTTCCCTTCTACTGTCCAATGGTATTGCAACATCAATTATCCACAGTTTCTTCCTTTCAACCAGTTATATCTGACATGTTATGAGCCAAGACTTATCAATTCATATTAAGAAATGCCACTATATTTTAACTTGCTCATTTTTTACTATTTTTCCAACTCTATGTTCCCACCAGTTTTTCATTACTCATATATGATAAGATGTTCCAGCGAATCATTTGGCGACTGTGTTATGTCATTGTTTGTCATCAGTTTTGTAGTCTTCTTGCACAAGCTGAGTATATGATCTATTGTTTCTTCTGCTTCTTTGCACAATCTGCACTTTGAATCATTTGATGATTTTTCAGCTCTGGCATTCATTTCATTTGCTTGAATAGCTTGCCCTGTTGCAGCTAAAATCAAACTTTCAGTCTTTTTTTAAATGTTCTATTTGTAAGCCATTGCTAGGTTTTATCTTTATCCACTTTCCCTTGATCTTTTGTAAAAGTGACTATATAATACTTTTTCTTGCCAGAATTCTGTTCTTGTTTTATTACATTGTTTTGATATTCATTTTTGTTTCCTGGACATTCAGGAAGTTCCAATTTTTAACTTGCATTAATGCTTGTTCTTGACTGTCTTTCATGTAATCAGCTGAGGTACGCTTTTTTTCCTTCGATAGTTTGTTTGACTTGAAGTAACTTCTGCCTCCACTTCTGCAAGGCAGGTATAATCTATCAATATCACTACAAGGATGTAATTCATAGTGAATATTAGTTTTCTTGTTTTTTGGTCCAAACTATCCAGATCAGCTTGTGTCCAGTTAATCATTCAGCAGTGTATTGTATTACAGATATAGCCCAGGTATTGATGGCTTTGACAGTGTTTCCACCGTTCAATTTTGCTTTCAGCAATTTTCTCGTTCTTTGATGTATTCTTTACTCATCACTTTTTTAATTTGTTCATGCTTGATATGATCCAATTGTAAAATGCCCTAATACTTGTCAGCTTCGTTCTGATAGTTCTTGATGGTCTGGCCATTTGGCATTTTAATTCCATTACTGTTTGTTGTTTTACTTCAATTTGTTGCTACTGTAGCACATTTCTAGAGGCCAAATTCCATTGCTATATCTGTGCTAAAAATTCCCCCAGTATTTGTCAATGATTGGATTTGGATTTTCTGATTTTCTGTATAAAGCAAATTGTGAGGATTTTGGTGTTTTTTGCTGTTTGTTAGCTAAGATCTGTTTTCTTCAAAATCACCTCAAATGGGATCATAGCAATGACAAATAATAAGAGTGGTAATGAATCATCCTGGAAGATGCCTCCCTTAATATAATCCATATTTTCATTTCCAAACTCCAGTTCTGTCTACTACTTCCTCCTTATTTTTTCCATAAACATTCTAATGTTTTTACTGATACCAGTTGTTTCCCAATACCTGATGATCCAATTATATAATGATGAATTAAATGTGTTTTTACAATTTGTCTAGACTAGGCATATTCATCCTGCAGCCCTCGATAGCTAGTAATGCAGCCCAAAAATGATAATAAAAATATTAAAAATAAAGGAAGTGTATTTATATACATTATATTACATATACATTAACTATATTTTATATGCAGCACTGAACAATTCCCCTTCACACAATGTGGCCCAGGCAGCACAAAATGTTGGATACCCATGTCTAGACCATATGTAAAATGGTTTTTCACATTTTGCAATTTTCCAAAGCCATTTTATTAATCAGAAACTGAATTTTGTACCTTTGCTTTTGCTTTTATTTCCTTTCTATCCAACTGGAAATATATTATTTTCTTCCAAATAATCTTACATATTGTCCAAGTGAGTAATATATGGCAATGAATAATTTAAACATTGTAGACAAACATGTCACTTCCCGGGATTGTCCCTTTCACTGGATCTTTTTGAATCAGATACATTTTGACAATCACTGATGTTATGCGATTAACCATTTTATCTATAACTGGATGTAAGCTAAACAGATATTTGAGCCAAAAACTATGCCATTGATCATTTCCAGGTGTCCAGTTTTTAATTCTTTTCACTCAGTTTTAGCTATTTCTGCTGTTAGTTTTTCCATTTGATTTTTACTGAATTCATTTTCAAATTCTTTTGTCAATCGAACATTTTTATTGTAGTATTTTGAGTTTCCTATAGAATGTTCCAAAACTGGATTATTTCCTTTTGTTTAGTTTTCCATTTTCAGAATTTCTATTGCCACTTATATTTAGTTAAAATCACCTCTGGTCTGATTGAAATAGCTGATTTTGCCTAAAGTACATAATTTGTGCCTTATAGCATCCAATTTTCCCTGTTTTGCTCTTTGTTGCTGTATGATTTCCAATGCTTCTTTAATTTTTCTGATGCTAAGCCAATATTTTTAAATTAGACTTGTATTGATTCTTAGATTCTTCAATATTTGCTTTTTTTAAAATTACTCATGTCTTAAGTTCTTTATCTTGGCCTTTCAATCTGATCTTCCACTTGGGATTGAATATGATTTTGCTTTTGGTTTTCTAATTCTGATGCTCAGTTCTTCTGTACCACCATTGCTATACTGCAGGAAATCTGATTGTTCTGTTTGATAGATTTTATTTTAATTCTTTTAAGCACCTTATTTACATCCTTCATTATAAGTTTAACACTTATAACATTTTACACATTATAAGTGCCAGGTCTTTTTTGGGTGCTACTTTCAGTGCTGGCAGTCTTTGTCTTTCTACTGTTACTTCTGCATACAGCATTTTCTCTTTTAATTTTTCTTGGCAGGGAGTCAGTTGATAGGTTATTTCAGTGCTGGCCTGTATTGGTTCTGTTATTATTTCTTCTAAGTTGTCACATCTATAATTTATATTAGCTTTTTCCTTTATATTTTTAATTGTTGTTATCTGAATTTCTTCTACTATTGTACTATTTTTGGGGTCTTCCATTTTCACATTTTTTCTGAATCTCTTTTTGTTCTGCATTCCTGAATATTTTATTTTTGGTAATGAATCTCCTTTGGTCTGCTAATCATGATTAAGTGATATTTGCCTCTGGATAAACTAAGACCCATTTGGCATAGGTGACTCATCTGGTACAATATGCTAGCATTAGCATAGATCTCAACCAGCATTACATACCCCATCCCCACAGACATGGAGGAGTTATTAATATTATTGCCATTATTACTTTTGAGATGTTTTCATTCTTTTTAATAAATAATAGTTACTATAATAGTTAAATATCTAAGAGAAAGGGATTTTGAGGGATTTTAAACTAAAGAAACTTTCTGGATGAGAAGTGAAATGTCTTCAAGAAACTCAAGACAATCCAGTTGCCTTTTGGAAAAGAAGCAGATTAACAATTGAAATTCAGCTCCATTTTGGCAGAGCTCTAGAGATAAATTTTTTTGACATTAGGGAGCATCCCTGATCTTCAGAATGTACAGCTAAAAGCACAGGATGAAATACCAGGGTGAAGCAACTGTATGGTTCTGTTTTAGCATAAGCAAAAACTCTACATCATATGGGGAATAAATGAACAATGTTCAAATAATGAAGTTTATATGCAATAGGCAAAAATCTCCAGAAATTTCTCAAACTCTCTAAACATTTCAGATATAGCTCCGTCTGAATCAAATACAGTTGAATTACAGTTCGCAATAACTCTCACAATAAACCATGTTGGTTGGGATGGCTCTGAGATCAGCTAGACCTAGAGAGCAAAACGTTCACCATTTCTGAATATTCATCTTTAGACTGGCCCTCAACTCGTGTAAAAATGATACATCTACTCTGCCTTGGTTCCATTTTATCCTTCATTTAAAATCAAAATATTAAGTTGCACCTGAACTACTCCTAAATTGCACATCATTACTTATCTATGCTAAAGATATCCCTGGCCACAATTTAATTATCCAGAAAACCCAAAGCAAAAGCAGTCATTGAAGGAAAAGTAAGAAATATATAAAGAAGACCCGATGGATGGAAATTCTGAGATTGTCTAAAAAAGAAAGAAAGACATCCAGATGCCTTAGGGCATAAACAACATTATAAATATGTATTATTTTTTAAAAGCAACACAGTGTTTTTTGTATGTATCTAGGTAAAGTTATTGACCTTAATATAGCTGGGCAGGGGTGGAAAATAAAACTCTTCCAGAATGCATGAATTACACACATAGCTGAATAGCTAAGTAAGTTCTAGCAGCTCAAAGATATAAACATTAAAAAAGGAAATAAAAAACAAATATTTATAATAATTTTTATCAACATTTTGGTTACAAAAATAAAAGACAATACAAATTAAAAGAAAAAATATGCAAAAAAAAGAAAAGAAAATGTGAAAAACTCTAAGAAAGTAACTTCTCACCTCATCACAAATATAGACAATGTCATAATCTCTTCACCTCCTCTTAATTAACAGGTGTGAAACTCTTCATCCTGTAATCCAACTTTTAACTGTAAGCAAATCCAATAAGTAATGTCTTCTCCAATCTAAGTATCAACAAAAAGTTCAAACAGAACTCTAAAATGATAAAATAGTTAACATATATAAAATTCAGCATTCCACAAACAGTTATTTGCTGTAAGCAACACCACATTTCAAACGCATAAAGTGGTCCTGGTGTCCTAGCATGACTCAAAAACTAAATATGATGAAGAGAGACTATTTCTCTCTCTTTTTTAAAGAAAAACAAGCTGATACATCCCTTACTTCTGGGGTAACTGTAGGGAAACAAACAATAAATGAACCCAATAAACAACATTTTTCCATTCCAAATGTCAACACTTTGTTGCTTTAAGTAAAACTTCTTTAAGTTAAAAAACCAATTAAATACCAAGCCAATGAAATGCTGTAAAATTAGGATATATAAATTTTAGGAGAAAAGTTTAAACAACACTTTAAATGTAAGCAATCCAACAACATTTTTCCAGTCCATGCATCAACAAATCCAAAAACAACCACCCAAAATAACAACATGACCCATTTTAACCCTGATCAAATAAACCAACTTTTTGTTCCTTGTTGCTTGCTAATCCATTTAGATAATTATTGACCCTTGTTACAAATTTCTTCAGTACTTTAAACAAGCAGTTTTGTAAGACCAGCAAAAAGAAATTATTCCAATTAGTCTCTGGGATTGTAATTTTTATTTCCTTATTAATTTTTAAAGCCATTAATTTTTAAAGCCACATTTTTAAAAAGCAAAATTTTGATGGCAAATTTTTATTCAAATTCTCGTTCATGTTGTTCTCGGGTAGATTTTGTTGCATATCTTTTTCTATAGCACCTTGGGAACAGGCTGATATAATTGATTCAATGTCCTTGTCCATTATAAATTGTCCAATTATGTCTCCAATATCAAAAACAGTTTTTCTTTCCACAAATATGCACTTATTATTTAAAATTAATTTCAAGGAATTAATATTCAAAATACAATATTTCAATGTTTTAGGACCATTAATCCACTTAAAACTTTTTATAGCCAAAACTTTGTCTTGTTGTTTATTTTAAATTCTTAAAGATTATAAATATATGTGTTTGTTTTCTTATATTAAGGGTTGGAGTTACTCACCTGGTGTTTGCAATTTGCAAATAGACCTATCTACCACCCCGTCATTCCCAAAGTAGATTTGAAATCTCGCTTGAAATGACCCAATGAAACCAATCAAGAAAAAATATCATATGAAAGGACTTCTTTTTCACATATCTCTCTGTATAAACTTATGTCACATTGAGTCTTATATGTCAAAAGCTGTCAGTCTTAGCTCTGTGAAGAGCTCCATTCTCTTGAGTCAATACCTTAAGAACTGTAAGCTAAGTAATAGGTAGAGCCCAAGCTAAATATGGTTGAGGTTATATATCTCACCTTCCAGACTGGTATGCTTTTCTCTTCAAATGAGGCTGCCAAGGAACAGTCCTTTTTCTGTCCACTGGATAGAATTATTTGCTTTCTGAGAGTGTTATGGAAATGAGAATGGTGCTTGCATAAAACTAAGCTGAGGGCTGCCATTTAGCCTTAATCTTCCTCCTATATTACGGGAAATATCTCTCCTAAACTCTCTATCTTTCTCTGCTCCTAGATCAAATGTATAAAAGTCTTCTGCTAATTTCTTTTATATACTCTTTTCTCCAAATATTCAAGACAGTGTTTTCAAACCTCCTTTCTCCTATTCCCCTAAATATAGAAATAGTGATAGAAATCTATAGATAGTGATTTATTTCTAAAAATAGAAATAGTGACCAGCCACCTAATTTATTTTCATGTCTGAAGATTGGGACTAGGTTTATTTAATCCATCAATTTAACCAATGTAGTGAATGGAGATTTATACTCATAAATGAACACATACTGTATACAGGAAGGAAATAGTAATATCTACAATTCAGTCTTGTGTTGTGGAAACTAATGAATAGGTCCTACAGCTGCTTTCCATATTATGGAATTACTGTCTTAATATATTTGTTTGATTATATTTGTTGTACTTTAATGAAATGGATTTTATAGGAAGTAAACAGATCCACAGTGGGACTTTCCTGTGGAATGTGATTTTGCTGTTGCTGACACTGGGTCATCTCTAAGTTGACTTTTATTTTCTCTGTTGCTGCAGAGTGATGGCAAGGGCATATGAGATGAGGAATGATATTGCCGCAAATAATTGCTGCCAACACCTACATGGCAACATAGCTGGCCTTGTTGGTTTGCTTGAATTTGCAAGTGTTTTTCACCTTGACCAAACATGTCAGCTCATCGAGTCAGAATAATATGAGTGACTGGATGCTAAGAAATGGGCCCTGGGATCACTTGTCCTCTGTTGTCCCATCAGGTGGGCTGATGTACACTCAGGTTTGCTGCAATTGCTGCTGCTTCATTTTATATGCTAATTACAAATATAATGAAAACAAATCTGGATCTCCTTATAGATAAGACAGAGACAAAAAGTGGCATATCGACCACTTCTAAGAGATTTTCAAGGGCTTAGCTGTGCAAGGAAATATTTTATACTCATCACTCATCATCACCATCATCAGTGTTTATTTAGGTCATAGACAAGTCTAAAAGATATAAAATGACCATCATGCCAATATTAGACTTTAAAGTATGAAGTAACAGATTAATAGAAATATAATAGGGATTACTTGCAGAAAAATGTAAAACTTTGTAATGCTAAGATCAAGCCTTAACAGCTACACTTACTACTTTATTAAAACAGTGATTACTGTGACTATTAAAATACTAAAATAGGGTAATATAATAAGACTAATAAAACCAAGAAGCATAGATGAAATAAAAGAAAATAAACATAGACTAAAAATCAGCAAGTCATCTGGACTGCCATCTTGTCATAGATAGATAGCTATCTCAATTATTTCAGGAATAAAAAGTTAAGATATAGAAAAGCAGATTAATAGCAACAAATTACATAATTTTAATACTTTTATAATATTAATATTTATGTGTAGCATGAATATATGTATTTGGTTATTACGTTTAGGCCAAATTCAAAGTATGGAAAAGTAGAATACACAGCAAACATTGAAATGAAAGAAGAAAGCATCAAGGTTGAAATATAGGTAACATCTAAGTATATATCTATCTAAGTATATATCTAAGTATACATACTTAGCACCTATGATAACATTTGTTTTCTAATAGCTATTGTCCCAAAGACCATTTTTGCCATTTTATAGGGAATAAATATTTAAAAAAGTTAATATAATGGTATTTGCTTTACCTGGACATTTGCTATGGATTGATGAATTGACAGAAATATATTGGGGCAATATTGGATGTCTCTGTAGAAAAACCACTAAAGTAATACATTGATTTAGCAAATACAGAAAGGGATTTATCAGATGGGAAACAAATATGCTTTTCCAACTATTTGCAAAAGCACCTAAAACTGGAAACCTGAATATGGAGGATTTTATCATCCATAAAACTACATTATACGTCAACCTCCAGAAAACCAAAACATCCTTGACTGAAATGTGGTATAGCACAGACCAATTTGAACTTGACAGAAGTGCTGTTTGAATAAGTTTGTTTCAGTAAGGAGAAAAAGATCTGGCTCTTTGCAGAACCCACCAAAATAACTTTACCTATTATGCAGAGTGAAGTCAGGAAACACATGCAGTGAATTATAATAATCAAGTTTTCCTTTTTCTTAGAAAAACAGAAAAAAATCCCTTTTTCTCAACTAGTTAATCTTTACCATTATATAATAATTTTGCTTTTGACAATATCAAAGAATTTTAACTTCTTCTCTTGGATTCTCAGATGTTATTCATGACTTCTTGTAAAATATATTTGATGTTTTAGAATACTTTGAAATATATTTATAAAACTATCCCTTGAAATGACCCTAAGCCCTTTATTTCTTTTTTGAAATCCATGCAAAAGATTTTCAGTCATTGTCAGATGCCTTTTGATTGTGTCAGATAGTTACAGATAAATTTAAGGCAGTATTGTAAGCTTTAGAAGTATACTGTGATACAACAGAACACATTTTTCTCTAATCTGCTTTTGTACTAGACTTTGGCATTCCTTCTGTACATCCAGAACTCATGCAAAATCTAACAAAAAAGTGCTTTTTAACCTCATTGTAAAATTAATTATATACTTGTATGTTAAAAGAGCTGAACTTCAACTTGATCCTCTCCAAACAGATGCTCTGCTTGATGAATATATACATGTCAAGACAGCAACACCTTCACAAATATTATCTTCATTTAATCCAAACATGCAGAAACTATAGCTCTTTATTTATGGTATGCGAAAACTCTGTTCAGATTATTTGATTTAAATAAATTTCACTCCACCAAAAGATTTTCAACTCACAAGATTCTCCTAATGTGGATTTACGATAAAGTAGAATTGGCTTCTGTGATCATGTTTCCTGTCTGATGTACTTAGTAAGGCTGACATTAATCTTGCAAATCTGAAAGTACAATTCTCCCACCATGTGCTTTACAGGCTGAAAAATTAGGGAGGGTCCCCTCTGAGCCTCTTGCCCTGTCCATTACCCAACTGTAAGCCATGCTGTCTGTTATCTGAGAGTTCCCTAGGCAACATCTTGTTGCCCTATCTCATAAAGTCTTTTCCACACACCATTATAGTTAGAGACTATGTACAGTTGTTAAGTTGCCAGAGTAATAGCAGTGAGAGGCAAATAATCCTCCCAGTGCCAAGGAAATGGGTGAAGTAATTTTGGACCCTCTCTGTCTAACTTACGTCACAGGGTAGGAGAAAATTTATTGTGGATTAAATTAAGAATAGGATACCATAGGTATCTGACTTAAGTTCCTGCACAAAAGATGTGATATGAATGTTGTGTGTATACCTTCAACTTAATGTTCACCTCTGGTGACTGCCTGTACAAGTCCCTGCACTTTTTTTGGCAAGATTTCAGAAGTGGTTCTCCATTGCTTCCCTCTTAAAGCTGAGAGAGAGTGATTGGCCCATGGCCATCCAGCTAGCCTTGTGCCTAACATGAAACTAGAACTCACAGTCTCCAGGTTTCTAACCTAGTGCCTTAGCCACTACACTAACCTGGCTGTTATGATATAAACACAATAAGTAAACTGAATGAGAAAACAATAGTCTCAATAGAATGTAATGTATTATTGGCCAAAGCAATCGAAAAAATACAGTGAAACTGGGGGATGTGTTTGAGTTCATTTCTCTGTAAATGCAAAATAAAATGTGCTTGACAAATATCATTTTTATAATATTTTCTGTGAAGAGGAAAAAAGCCCTGTTATTTGGAGCAAGCTGTTTCACTCACATCAGAAAAAAAAAACTGATGAAAATTATTCCTGTATCCAAATTATTTATTCCACAATCTAAATGGAAATAACTCTTTCTAAAAGACACAAACCAATATTTAGGATTTTGTTTTGCAATTATTTAATGTTAGTCCTACTAATCTTAACTATATATGTTGAACATCTCCCTGTAGAATTCTGAGGAAGATAGTAGTAGTCATGTTATCCCAGAAGCATACCAAGTTTTTGGCCAGAGGAAAGAGTGGTTGAAATGACTGAGATTTCTGGTCAATGATACTGAAGAATTTTGCCCTGAGTGCTTTTCCACCAGTTCAGTGGGTCTACAGTCCTGAAACTCCATTTTTTTTATTCCTTCTTTTTTTCTCTAGTTTTTGTTTGAGTCCAAATTATCTAGGCTCTTTTTGTAAAATTAAATCACTGTGAGAGTCTCCAGAGTGAAGGCAAACTCTGCTGCCAGCAGCTGCATTTTGGCCTTCCAAAATTCATGATGGCAACAATTGCTGGCCATCTCAGCTCACATGAATTGCTTTCTCTTTGATCAAACATGTCAACCTTTTAATTCATGCATAATCAGTGGTGGTGCTTCTGCCAAACCATCTTGTTTTATCATCATTTACATCTGCTGCCGTTCTCATATCACACTAGTACAATCTGTTGGTCCACACATAGTCGTCTAGTGGCTTAATGGCTGGACAAGAGAAGGTTTTGGTTAGGAATACAGTATAATGCCATCTTTTATTATTTTATTTGAATATCTTTTCTAGCTTTTTATCTAACTCATAGTTTGGGTGTATGTGATTCACATTACAGAGTATTTAGCAATGAAAAAAACTACTGGATATTTCATATGCTTAACCTATAGTTGTGGGTAAATGAGGCTTGAGTTATAGAAATGCCATCATCTTTCACTGTCCACTGGAGGAATCACTAGCTTTCTGAAATTTGTCACCATAACCATATTTCAAGATTGAATTTGTTTTGTAAATACTTAGAGATTTTATTTATTTGTGACTATATAAAAGTTGCAAGTCAGCAAAACTATTGAAAAATAAACATATTATTTTTCTGAATTAAAGGTGGAAGCTCTCTCTTGGTTTTCGATCTGACCAAGATTGCAGAATGTTGGAATAATAATTCCCCTCTACAATGGCTGGTTCTCTGCTCAGCACAGGATGGAAGGATAGCTGAAGGCAGGAACAAATTTTTAAATGGCCCAATTATGATTAATCTCATGAAATAAGAAATGCCACTAAGGCTCCATTTAAGACACTAATCTTTTTCAGACAGTTCATTTGAACCATCATTCTTCTAGATTAGAAGAAATCTAATACAGCTCCTGAATCAGATATAATCTGGGAATGACTGGTTTGTAAAGGCAACAGACAAAAACCATTCTTTGTAGCTAGCTGAAAGAAGTAAGCTCAAAACAAGATGTTCTATCAATGCAACATTATATTTTCATCACATTATAAATTCCAATTGAATCAACACTGCTTGATTGACCCATCCCCAATAGTTAATTCTTTCAAGGTGAATATATACCAAATGACACTGAAAGCAAGTCGTATATTCTTCCATTTGTCCAATATTGGACTACCTTATTAATATTCATGGGATTTGTAGTTCATATCTCAATTTGGATGTATGATCTATATGGTTGATTTTTATCCCTGCCACTGAAGGTGACACATTTTTCACATTTTCCAACTGTATTTGCTGAATGATCGCTCAAGATGTCTGTCTCTATGTGTGTGTTTAAGAAAAACAGTATATAAAACAATTTTGATTAACAATCAAAGTTAAATTGATTGTTTCTTGATTTACCAGCCAAGAAATATTGTAGATAATTAAAATACATAGCCAGATAAGGTCTTTATTAAATCTCATAATATGTGCAGATTTCTGAGTTTTCCAGATCTCTTCTTTAGGCTGAACAGATAGTTAATAATTAGTTTCCTCAAAATGTCATTTCAAGTGATTATCTGGTTGCTTCTTCCTAAATTTGACTTCTGGTTCCTCAACTTACAGGCACCTCCAATTTTTTAATTAAGTAATTTCACATGGTACATGAGCATGGGCTTTAGTGGAATAATGAAATAATGTAGGGCACAAAACAGTGGTTTTACTCTCAAAGCATTTTGCTGACACCAAGTTGAGTGCTAGCACATTGTTTTTGTGAACTGGTATAACAAGCACTGCAGAAAATGACAGCCACTCTACTTGTCAGTAATAAATAAATAAATAAAGGTACAAGGAGTGTGAAGTGCCAGAATTGATGCTTTTATATCTTGTGCTGATATTTATTGAGCTTCAGACTAGCACTTGCCAGAGGGGAACTTCAGATCACTACATGTTTAGCACAGCTCATTAAAACCTCTATCTGGAAAGTTTTTCTTCGGAAGGAAATTATGCCAGACTAAGTTTGCTTTCTTGATGCCGTACACTAAAGAAATGCGCGCAACGCATCGTTAAGAAGATGCCTAAGTGATGTATACAACACTTCATTAGCTTTATTAGGAGATGATAATCCATGCAGTTAAACATTTTGTGTACTAACGCATGCAGCAATAAGTTCAAGAGGGAAGATGTTTTTGATTGTAACATCATTTCTGAGCACTGGAGGAACTGATTCATATGTATACGTTGACAGATTTTATGTTTTTCTTTCAGGAATCATTCTTATTCCTGAAGAATAAGAATCAATTGTCACTTGGTATTTCATCCTTGCTTTTCTTTACCAAGGTGTGAAATACATTCAGATAAATGGAAAGAGAGACAGGTGGGAAGTTTGTTGTATGGTTGCTGGGAATGGCAATGTCATCCAAACCCTGTAGCAAAGGTTACACCCATGTGCACCTTGGAAAAGAGAAGAGTTGTACACAGTCAATGTGCAAGTATTGGTATCTACTCTACTATTGGTATCTACTCTACTATTGATTGTAATCACTCCTCTACCTGAAAGGTATGTATTCATAAAATCCCATGCTGGACTCAATAAATAATATGCAAGACTCTCCTGAAGCTTGCTTTGGGCCAGCTAAGAGTTCCAGCCCATGACATGATCTGGAATGCTGGAAACATATTAGCGATGTTATCTCATTCTTTGCACTAAAAGCAAGGAATAAACATTAAACAGGGAGGATACGCAAGGGCCACACATCTTTTTTCATTATTATTTTCACAGATCGAGGAACTGTTATGTGCTCAAGACAAATTAATGAATGAAGTGTGCCTGGATTTTACTTAATGTATAAACCCTGATCCGAAGTCTAGTTCTAAAGTAATGGATGAGGCAGGATTGGAATTTCAGGGGATCTTCTTTGAAGGAGTCTGAATACACGCAGAGAGAGAGACACAGTCATTCATAGAGGAATGGTCAGGAGCATCAGGGGCTTGAAAGAGGGAAAGAGAAAAGGAAAAAAAATCCGTTCAAGGGCAAATTCTCTGGGCTTCCTTTTTTTTTAAAAAAAGTAATTTAATTCAACTTCAACTAAATAAATGATCCATCTTTAATATTATCGTCAATAACCTATTACAATTCCTGATGGATATCAGGATATTATGTTCATGCCAGTAGCAATATTGCAAAGAAAAAGAAAAGAAAACTGACCTGGGAAGGGAGTGGATTTTATTGAAAGCAATAAAGGAGTTTGACGAACTATACAGACCATTGATTTCTTAATTATAGCCACTGTTTGTTTTAAATTAGTCAACGATGTCTGGCAATAAAAGGCAAAATGGTAGTTGCAACAGCGTGATCGAAACTCCACCTCTTTTGTTTATGTGCATCACATATGACTGCCATCTTGTCTTTTCCTTGAAACCACACCCTGTATTTATCCTGAAATCAGAACTGATTAAACAGTACTGCGCCTTCTTCTTTCCTCCTTGTGAGAGAAGTAGAAAGTGCAGAATTGTCCAATCACTTATGATTTCATAAGTGTATCAATGGGGTGTGGTTAAAAAGAAAAGAAGACGAGACAATCTTCAGAAGATGACCTCTGTCACAAATCAGTTTTAATGAGCACTTAGACTGTTATATAGAGCATTTTGCGTTAGATTTCTTGCATGGTTTGTGTTAGACATAGTTTGCCATGTTTTTAATGTCCATTTATTGCTTTTATTCCTTCATGTACAGCTATTTCTCAGATTTTGTTTCAGATTTATGTTTTTATGTTTATTTATGTAATTTTACATTTGCATTTTTATGCTTTTAAATGCCTTGTACTTCAACCTTCTTATGCTGGTCTTTGACCATAATGAAGGTCGATTTGATCTTCTTGCGAGAGGACATATTTGTTATTAGGAATGCAATTAGAAATAAGTCATTTTCCTTATCCTACCTCTGGTCATATAAAAGAAAATGTGCTTCCTTTCTCCTTGCATTTCCTTTATAGCCTAGGAAGCTTACAGGCTCATCCCTTGTGAGCCTCTTACTTAGCCTACCATCCAGCTGTGTGCCCTTTCTTATCTGACTTTCGCTAGGCAGCATCTCTGCACCCTGTCTCCAAAGATCTTCCCCACGTACCATTACACAGCTCCTAGTTTTGATCTGGTGGCCTTTGACCATTACACTAAACTGACTTGCATATACAGGAATGTAATTTCAGGCTATAATATAAATGTCTCCTTGATCAAGCAAGAGGAATTTGTTTCCAGCTGGTGAATCTTTCATAGATTCAGATTTTAAGCCAAGCCTCTGAGATAGGAAAATACATATTTCTTTTGACAGAAGTTCTAGAGTTTAAGGGTAAGTATGGAAGATTCCTGTAGTGTAATATAATTTTATCTATTTTTATGGTTTTGCTATGCCTATATGAATAATTTGAAGATGAATAAGTGGTACAAGATAATTGTTAATGTACTGGGTTCCTTGGCTTCACCTTTTTTTTTTTTGCCTAAGAACTCAGCCTAAGTCAGGAGTGTCCAACCTGCTGGCTGAGGAATTCTGGGAGTAGAAGTCCACACGTCTTAAAGTTGCCGAGGCTGGGTACCCCTGGATTAAGTACTCAGAAGCCTTTTCAAAGGCAGGCATAAAAAATGTCAGTCTGGCAATGGAGTAGGGCTTCAATCACATGGTTGTGGCCATCATTCTTTGACCCCCCCTTTCTTTCAGATGCTCCTGTAAGTCCTTCATCTGTAATTTTTTAAAATCAGTGTTTATTAAAAGTTGTACAAAGAACATAAAAACTAACACAAACTAATAAAGAGTAAAAGCAGTAAAGAAAGAAAGACAGAAAGAAAGAATAAAAAAGAATCAGAAGCTTCCAAAAATATAAGTACAATTACAAAATTATTACTTACTCCATGATTACAAAGAAAACTCTCACTCTGTTCCAGCTGTAACTTTGGCAGCTTTAAGATATGTGGACTTCAACTATGTGTTTGAGGAGTTCTGGGAATTGAAGTCCACACATCTTAAAGTTGCCAAGATTGGACACACCTGTTCTATTCTCTTATCGAGGTTTTTTTTCCTTAATCATCAAAAACATAACTCATAATTGCATTTTTTTTCTGTTTCATGGAAAAGAAAAATAAGGGGGGTATTTATTATAAGGGGTTTTCAATCAGCCGTAAATGAACAAATTGTTTTTGTCCTCTAATCAAAGAGGTTAATTTAGCCATCCCTTCAAGTTCCATCATCTTCACCAACCATTCTTTCACTGTGGGTAGTGCTGAACCTTTCCACTTTTGAGCATATAATAGCCTCTCTGAAGTTGCTGTTAAGTAAAAACAAAGTTCCATGACTTTCTTCTAGTTGCTTGTCCATTAAACCCAAAAGAAAAGCACTACTCCTGTAATTCTGATGGAAAGTCTACCAGGCCCTGGGAACATGGGAGAGAAAGCAGATCCGTTTCCAAAGAGACACTTGAGCCAGTGGAGGAGAGAACTTATAGGAACTCCCCCTTAATTGTGCTAGGTATAAGCTCACTTGGCAATTACTTCTAGTAGAGTTCCAAAGATTATGTATTATATCCAATCAGCAAGACAAATCTTTCCAGAATTCCAGGTTATTCTTGTTTCCTCAGGTTGTGAGCTTCCCAGAGCTTGACAGTAAGAGCAAAGGTATAATCCTTCTTATGGGTGAGAATTAAAACATGAAAATGCAAATGAAGTGCTTTTAATATGTGAAAATACTAATTAAATTCTAAATAGAAATATAGTGTCTGGTCTCATAACCAATGAGAAAATGAATGGAAGAGAATTGTAATACATATAGGAACTGCATGCTTTTGCCCATCATAGCAGTTCAGACATGCCTACCTTCACCTTAAATATTAGGATTGCCAATAAATCCTGATCAATCTAGTGATTTCATAGTTGAGCTATTCTTCTTTCGCTGCTCTCATCAGGGGTCGCCACAGCGAATCATATGTTTCCATCTTCCTTGGTCTTCAGCATCCTTCTCAGTCACACCAACCACTTGAATATCTTCTCTCACACCATCCATGTACATCCTCCTAGTAGTAGCTTCATCCTCAACAACTTCTTCCCAATATACTCTTCATCCTTCCACCACATGTGCCCATACCATCTCAGTCTCGCTTCTCTCACTTTATCACCAAACCTTCCTACCTATGTGCTCATTTCTAATCTTGTCCAACTTTGTCACATCCAATGAAAATCACAGCATCTTCAACTCTGCTACCTCTAGCTCCACTTCTTGTCTTTTTGTCAGGGCCACTGTCTTCAGGCCGACAAACATTGCTGGTCTCACCACCATCTTGTAGATCTTCCCTTTCACATTTGCAGATACCTTTCTATCACAGATCACTCCTGACAATCTCCTCCATCCACTCCATCCTGCCTGCACTCTTTTCTTCACTTCTTTGTCTCATTTCCTGTTACTTTGGACAGTCAATCCTAGGAATTTAAAGCCTTCACCATCTCAACCCCTTACAACTACATCCTTCCACCATCCTCTCTCTCATTATACACAAAACTCTGTCTTGTTCCTACTGACTTTCATTCCCCTTCTCTCCAGCGCATACCTCCATTTCTCCAGATTCATCTCAGTGTACTCCCTACTTTCAGTGCAGATCACAATGTCATCTGCAAACATCATCTTCCATGGACACTCCTGTCTGACCTCATCTGTCAACCTGTCCATCACCATTGCAAACAGGAAGGGGCTGAGGACCGATCCTTGTTACAAACCTATCTTAACTTTAAACCAGTCTGTCATTCCTACCACACACCTCACTGCTGTCACACTGTCTTCATACATATCCTGTACCA
>JANHZU010003947.1:28765-42905 GCA_032468055.1 Acrochordus granulatus
TCCCAAGCTCACACCCATCACACTGACTATGCTATCTATCCATCTCATCCTCTGCCGTCCCCTTCTCCTCTTCCCTAGCTGATTAAGTTAAAGCAAAACCCATAAGACATATATTGTATGGTTCGTAGATCTGTATAAAATTCAGTACTGCTGAACCCCCCCCCCCAATATCTCTTGCTATATAGCAAATATTGCAGCTGAATATTGCAGCTGAAATCCGAAATGGCTTAATTTGAGGAAAGAGCTATGATTTGTTATTTGAATTGCTATGTTAAGTTAATCATTACTGTTCTCTTCCAAGCTATTCTAGTTCCTGCATGATGGATTTGTCTTATCTTAGGAAAAAGAAACTGAAGTAGATATGCAGCAGTATATCTTTCCATCTCAATCACTAGTTGTAGAGGATGCTAAGGATAAAATCAGGAATAAAATTATGAAAATTCAGGATTTTTTTTTAAGAGTTCTGTTCCTTTGCATTTACATGAGGGATTAATAAGAGGGCTTTTCTCTTGCCAAATGACAAATATCACCTCTGGCAGACATTGGAGACTCTTCTGTCTCGGCAGCATAAATATATTACCCTTTATGTTTATTGTAAAGAAAATTTAGCATCCAAAAATTAGGGAAAACATACATTAAAATAAATTTGAAAAATAGAGCACATACTCCTTCTTATATGGGGCTTCAATATAACCTCGTACAACATGTCATTGTGGTCTACAATGGATAAAACTTGCTTTGGGTGATTCACATCCATAAACATCAGTGGCGGTCATAAAATCTTGCTCTGTTTCTATCCACAGTAGAAGTCTGTATTATAAAATTGATGGAACTTGAGGAAATGGCAAACCTGACCAGGGAAGAAATGATATTTTTTAATTGTTTTTGTTGGGATTTTTTGTTAAAAGAAATAAAGACTGAACTGATGATTTATGGATTTGACAATTAAAATGGATTAAAGAGAGAGAAGAAACAGCAAGATAGCAATTACTAAATAGAAGGAAAGGTGGAAGTCATAATTCTGTATTTTCTTCTTTTTTAACTCCCCCCCTTATCTTCTCTTTTATTTTGCCTTTATTTTTGTACTATTAAAGAATTCTAATAAAATAAATTAAAAAACAAAATCTTGCTATTTCCATTTTTATACAAGATATTTGTAGAAAACTGACAGCACCAATCTTATATGATATTTTTCTTTTAGAATATTTTATTTTTAAAAAATACTGTACATACTGTTCAAGGTTATCTTTGATCATGAATAAACTACACAAATTGAAAACAGAGCTGTCCCAATCCTGTTATAGTTGATGAAAGAGAATGATAGAGAACTTTATGGGACCTAAAGCTTAAACCTTGAGGAACAATAAGGATCAAACAGAGAGAGGGGGCAGAACAAATATTGCAAAGCAATCTCAACAATTAACTTTATATTATATATATAGATTTATACCAACACAATGCTTCTAGATCCTTAATAGCATTAGTTGTCAGGGCAACCAGGAAAACCAATACTATCATGTTCCTTTTCTCTTTTTGGGCACAGGTAATCCATCAAGGCCTCTAAAGGGTTTTCTGGGCTGAAAATGGATTTCAACATCTGACTAAAATGTTTTACTTTCTCTAAAGTATATAAAGTTGCACAGCTAGCTTGCCCCAAAAGTCAGTACTTGTAATTAACTTAAAGTTATTATTATAGTGCGTAAGTCAAGATGATATTTTACTTTAATACTTTAATAACTATTAAGATATTTTATGTTTATTAATTGCCTCATTTTAGAGACTCTGGGTGGCAGTGAGGTCTGTTCCTCCAAGTGGTACTACTGCATATTGCTTGCCCATTTGGGCAGTGCTGAGCTGAATGCAGCCAAAACTGACATCAGGCTCTGGTGATAAGCTGGTTGGTCAGTTCTTGTCACACCCAATGGATCAATAGCCAGATATCACAACTAGCTGGCTGGCATCTGTTGACTCAAAAAGTGGACTTTGCACCTGTGGGACAACACTAGGATGATGATGATTCTGGAGGCCCTAGAACATCAACAATTCTGCTTTGTTAATAAAAAGGTACAGTTTTCCCCTTTCATTTGTGGCTGACTCTAAAGGGTGGTGCTCATCTCCGCTTCATAGCCAAAGAGCTAGCATTATCCAAAGATATTTCCATGGTCATGTGGCCAGCATGACTATTTGCCAAAGTGCCCAGAATGGTGTTAGCTTCCCTCCAATTTAGTCAGTACCTATCTATCTACTTGCATTTTGCATGCCTTTGAACTGTTAGGTTGGCAGGAGTTGTAGGAGAATGCTTCAATGCATTCTCTGTGCATTGCATGATTCGCTCCTCAAAAATGTATCTTTATCTACGACTTAAGGTAAATTTCACACTTGTAAATTAGGTTCACATGTGATACTAAACACATACATACACAGAAACAGTCATTGGGTATTAAATAGCCTGCCACTGAAATGGCGTATTTTACACCAAACCTTTAACAGAGATCAATTCTGACATTAGAAAGGAGAATACACTTAGACACTTTCAGCCAGCAAGAAATTAGGTCACCAGCTGTTACAGAATAGAAAAGACAACTGCCAAGGTCTAGGGTATAGTTTAAGTCTATAGAAAAAGTGTGATCAGTAGAAATAGAAAGGGTTTAATATAACATTTTTAATGTTATATTTAAATGTTTAAATTTAAATATAATATTATGTTTATATTTAATGTTTAAAAAATTTAACATTTTTTGTTATATTATTGACCAGGAGTTTTTCAGAATATGTCTTATTTTATTTTTAAGAATGGGAACTCATTTCCGTGTGTGCCATATGGAGCCTGCCAGGATTTTGTAGAGGGTAAGGAAGATGATCATGTTGGAAATATGCAGGAAATGTGCAAAAAAGGCTGAAGCATTTTTAAGTCCTGAGAAACAAGTAAGATTTAGAAGCAGCTCAAGCAAATGCTTCTGTAATTCATTGGAGTATTAAAAAACAGAGGAGGCACAATCAGACTTGTAAGAAACTATTATTGTAGCTCATCTCAAAACATTTGATTTGGGGAAGTGATTATTCTGTTCCATTCTATGCTAGTCACATTGTATCTGGAATATTGTGTCAGATATGGTTGCCACATCAGAAGGACACAGGAAAGTATGAAGAGAAGAGCAATGAAAATAACAAAGGGCTTGTTATTCTCATTTTATGAAGAATGGTTAAAGGAACTGTGTTTATTTTAAAGAACAGAAAGCTTAAGAGAAACATGATAAGGGTCTTCAAGGCTGTCATGGGCAAGATAGTGCTCCAAAGAGCAAGACAAGAACCAGCAAAAGACCTCCAAGTTTCTTCCAGATTCATAATTCTGGCCTGCAGTACCTCAAGTATTCCACCAGCATTTGGCAGACTTGAATGAATGTAGTCCCTGTGATGATGGTATTTGTAGCTATTAAGTCAGCCTAGTTGATTTCTGGGTCTGCTCCACTAGTGGGCTGACAGGTTTCCACCCAGGCCATGACTTGTCTCCTCAAATATCTGAACTAAATCCTAAATATATTTAGTGAAAAACCAGTGAAATTAATCAGACTTAGATTAATCCCATTGATTTCAATTGATCTATTCTAAGTAAAATTATAACTGCTCAAAATCTGGGCTAAATTCTTTGAAATCCCATGTATTTTTCTGTCTTATTCCTCTCATGCATACTGATTTCTAATGTGTCCCTCTGTAAAAGGTCCAGTGCAAATGAGGTATACAAACCACAACAAGAGAAATATATTCCTATGAAAGTTTCAGTCTGTAAACATTCGAAACCAGAAAGTGTCCTATTTTGGTCAGAAATATTTTATTCCTCCGTCTGTTGTAAAATGTTGTCAAATTTAAAAGAACAAAAAGGAAAAGAAATGCTTTCCTTACATTTTCAAGCTGTTGCTGAGCACTACTGGAAAATCTAAGTGTGCCAAAAGAAATTAAAAATAGTATGAAAAGATATCACAAAGAAAATTATTAGCTGTCACTTTTCTCTAAAAACCATTGCCAATTCTTGTTAAAACACTACAGAGTTATCAGTGGAATAATAGAAACTGTCTTCCATCCTAAGCTGCTTAAAATAAACAGCTCTGGCTATGCTAATCATATTTTACAATTAATATAGAATTGTTCATTTAGACCTTAAAACTCCTCTGAATTTTTAAGCCAGTGATGCAGTTCCTTGCCTTTCATTTGGTCTAAAAAAACCCAAAATCACAAAATACCCAGTCTCAAAGTGGAAAGGGGAAAATGAGAAGAGCACTCTACTATTTAATACCCAATGACTGTTTCTGTGTATGTATGTGTCTACTCAGAAACAGTAAACTGGTATTAATCACAATTACAAGCAGTAATATGTGATGACCATTTTTAAGCAATCATGCAGTTCCATGTACCGCTCACCAACATTAAGACCACTAGAATGGACAGCCAACTGGGCTTCTGCTAGATTAGAAATATGATGGATTGTTGCTAGTGGTTGTTTGATGATTGTATCATGAATGCAAATCATTCAGAAAGATACTGGTTTTAAAGCACACATGCCCATCCACCCACACACATACACATGAAGATTACAAAAGAGGAAATAATTAAGAAAGACAGCCTCAACCTTGGTATGACAAAAAAATACAAATCTTGCTAAGAGTTAGAATCACTGTGAGAAGAATGATATTTAGTCACATCAAGGAGGAAATCTGTAATACATAGAGATGAATTCTATTGAGCATATATAATTAATTTAATTGTAAAGAAATTTAAACAAAATTAAATTTCATTTAGATATGAATCTGCCCACTTTTTGGAATGGTGCTTTATCATCTGTTGAAAAACCAGCTGTGTCTCTAATCCTGAAACGTGCTGTATGTCTACCTTCTCTGAATTTAGAAGAACTTTCTCTGGTTAGTATATATTATTTTCAGCCTTGATTGTAGCAAATGGCAGTGCTGTCTTTAGTTTTCTGTTTGTTTATATTAAGCAAAATAAACTGAAAATAATCCACAGTAATTTTCCAATAAAAGCCATCCATGCCTATTTTGAAAATCTACTCAAGTGTTATCATATGTCACTGTAGATCAATTGAAGTTCTTAATAAGCTCCCATACTTTAGATCATTTTGCCAATATGTTTATCAGAAAGTTTCACGTGTTTATATCCAAAGAGAAGATATGGTTCCTCCTCTTCCACTTGAAGAGTAATTTCTAACCATCAATCACCAGTCAGTGTCTAACTGGTATGAGGTGGGTTCAGATTTTCTCAGTCTTCAATGAACACTAACTACTGTGATACATAATTATTTTTTATGCCGAAGCCTGTTCATATGAGTAACTTTTATTTCATTGCCTTCATTTCACTTTGGTTTTTGATTCTTTTCTTTCACATTTAGTTGTCTCTTTTATCAAAACCATGTGTGGGCACAAAGACCTTTTGTATTCTCCATAACTTATGTTCAATCACAGTTCATTGTTTCATGATATTAAGAAGTCCAGCATTGATAAGGTGCTTAAGAGAACAAAGAGAACGTTGATAATTTTTCTTCATTTCTTAGTTGTCAGGTCCTCTTGGGAAAAGATAAGGATTATTTGACAATCCTATAGATAAACTGATATAACCCTAAAAAGGGAGAAGAAAATATAAATTTATTTATATCTGCTTTAAAGAAGATTGTCAATACTTTTTATATCTTGCTTATAAAGTTACTTCTTTATATTTTTTCCTTTCCGTTTTCTCTCTTCCTTCACCACTTTACTCTTTACTTAAATTTATATTATTTTTACTATTGTACAAAATTCTCCAATCAAAATTAATTTTTAAAAAAGAAGTATGTAAGACATAGTATTCCTTGTGACAGATGTGAAAATTGGACTTTATAAGCAAGATATAAAAAGTATTGACATTTTTGAACTTTGATGTTGGAGAAGACTCCTGAGAATACCATAGACAGCCAAGAAAATAAACCAATGGATTATTGAACCAATCAATCCAGAATTTTGACTAGAGTCACAAATGACCAAGCTCAAGTTATCCTACTTCAGATACATTATTCAAACTCCCAGATGTCTAGAAAAAGCTATAATGCTGGGAAAGATGGAAAGAAAGAGAAGAGGCTGATCAATAGCAAGGTGGATGGATTCAGTTATAGTCATGATGAATGCATTATTTGGGAGACTTACAGGAACAAATTAGGGATAGATTGTCATAGAGAAAAATTACTTGTCCCTAGAAGTCAAAAATGACTTGATGGCACATAATCAATTTATATATCTGCTCATGACTGCTCTGAACATGGATGTGTTTGAAGTGTATCTATGTTCAAAGAAGGCAAGGAATTTCATGCCTTGAAATCCTTAACATGATTTTTACAATGGAAATTTCTCAAAGACTCCCACAATTCTGTCTCCTCATTATTTCTGGCAAATGGCTATTCACTCTTCTGTGGAGGAACAATATTACATTACAACTGTGAACAATTTTCCCCAGTAATGGAGCCAGTATTATGCATCCTAATACAATGAGGTCAAACTCTCACTCAGCTTTCCTGTAACTAAGCTACTTGCTTCGTAAATAGCTCTGCTTTGTTCTAAGAGAAAGTGATGGGAGAATGTAGAAGCCAGACACCCAGATAATGCATCTGTGTCATTACTAAATCCTTGATTTTTGCCTACCCTTACAAAGAGAAGCCATGTTTTATTCACAAAAGGTGTCCTGTTTCAACGCAATGAATACTCCCTCTAAATGCAAATATGTATTGATTTTAACAGAGAACAGTAAATGTGCCAAACAGTTGGAAGAAGAAACCCTGCTATCCTAACTAAGAACGTTAATTAGAATGATGATTGTAGTCTTTCTTTAATGAGTTGCAAAAATAAATGACTTCCTTGGTGTTCCTTGTGTGACCCTGTCAAATTGACAAGGTTGTGTTTCTTCTGTTTAGGCAGCAGTTTAAACCTCTTTGTAATCACTGCTTCATCATTGTCCAGAGTTTATTAAGTGATTGGCTGCTGTTTGAACACAGGCTATGCAAAAAGTATCCAGGATTCATTTCACTGTAATCTAGGTGGCACCACCAAACCATAAGAGGTACCATTAATATGGGAAGCTTCCCAAATCCCTATAATGGCAGAATATAGGCATATGATTTAACCCAACGATTTCCCCTTTTGCAAGGAAGCCCAAGAGAGAAATTTGACCAAATCTGATGCAAGCACAGTTTCCCATCTGCTTCAAGTAAACTAGAAGGAAGTGGCTTGCTAAATATTTTATTGACATTTTCCCAGGACTGAGACTGATTGATGGGAAGGAAGGCAAAGCTCACTTGTGGAGTATGAGTCTTATCTCTAGAAGAGAATATTTGTAGCTCAGGTTCAAACTGTGGAGTCCTTGATGCTCTCTGAGTTTGATTGTTTTCCTGCAGACATTTCATTACCAAATCAGGTAACATTATCAGCACTGTTTTGAAAGAGTAGGTAGAAGTTCAGAGACTACCAAGGACCTCAGAGTAAGAGTCTTCCAGGTCACAGGAAAGATACAATCACATACAGACTTCTAAGAATAGTAAAAAGTATATGCACTCATGTATTTTGTTTTATTTTAGATGTGCTCAAAGCTCTTCTTGCTTGATTGCACAAGTATTTTCCCCCAAGGTTCAGTCTTCAGTCCATTTTAAATAAATCTATCTAAGGTTTTTTTCTTTCTACCTACTCTCTTTCTAACCATTTATTTCTCTTAAAACCCAATGTCCATCTGAATTTTTCTTTGCTTTTTGTGTTTCCTAATGAAGTAGAATAGTTTTCTATTATTTTTATTGGTGTTCTGGGTACTGATTTGTTTGGGGGATTGTAATATAGTAACATAACTGATATCTTGACAAATGGATTGCTAACTGTTGGACTTAAATTGCTTTTATGTTTAGAAAGAAGAAAGTATTTTACTTCTTTTAGCATTATTACCACCTTTCTAGTTGGAGGCAGTAGGGTAAAAATAGGTGTGAATGAGTACAGTGAAAATAACCTCAGAATTGTCTTGTTTGGAAAGAGTGCTTTGGTGGGTATGTTATGGTGGATATATTATCCCCACCTTGAGTTACTTACACAGTAATAAAGACAGGATAAAAATCTAATAAATAAATAAAATATCCTCTTATTCAAATCAACAGAAATAGAAGACAAACATCATCTTTAGGCTTTGACCATTTCTCCTGAATGTTCCTGGATTTGTTTTAGTCCCAGATGGCAAATTCTCCAGCAAATGGCTTCCTCTCCAAATCATAAACCTAAAAAAGATACAAGGAAAATCAGTTCAGAATAACAAGAAGATGAAGGGGGGAACATCTGAAGGGAAGATTTTACTCTGGTTGGGAACTTCCAATGCATTCACGGGGAGCCATGCTCACTGTAAATGATAATGAAGGTATGAATAGGATCAAGCTTATTACAAAAGTCTAAAAAGAGATGTTTCACTCTGAAAGACATCAGTTGTATTAAGAAAGTTGTATTAATATAGTTTTTGAGGTTTTGGTCCCAATGAAGGGGGAAAAATAGAAGAAATCGTGCAGTCATTCTTTCTTCGGGAAGCAGGTTGAAGCAGTAAGGATGAAATATCATTATGCCAGTCAGGTGAAGCAGCGCAGAGAGAAGTACAAAAAATAATATCCCTTGTTTGTTATCTCTATTCCTAATGCCTTTCATGGTCAAAAGGATAAAAGATGCAGAGTTGCTGTTCCTGGAACTGAATTTCCAAGAAAAGCTACTCAAGTGTTTCCTTTAAAAAAAAATACAGAACTCATTTCGTAGATGATAGATAGAATGAAACTCTCCATGTACACAGATTTCATAACTGCATTGAGAAATGCTTTCCCAGCCAATCCAAAATGAGCATTTCGGAAACAGAATTATACACATAAAATACAGCTCCACTCTAAAGGATTCCAAACAATTCTAGAATGAAGTCTTATGAAGTCTTCCTTTTCAACAACTCTTTCAAGCTGTCTCCTCGAACAGAGGTTTAAAGCTGTAAATTAGCTTCAGAGGCTGTTTGTGATAAGCTTTGCTTGTAACTTGGCAAAGGGAAAGCAAAGCTTGTGTCCTTCAGAAGTGCAGAACAACTTATCCAATTCTCATCCAGCAAAGATCCACTAAACTATAGATGTGCAGGCTGCATTCCAAATGCTCTGCATCCCCAGATGATATTGCCCTTGGCAACAAAAGCCATGCCAGCACTTCTCTCAGCCTCATCCTGTATCTTATCTATGTACTGTAGAAGACTTACATATAGGTATGTGTGGTGGGCTGGGGAAGGGGACAAGGAGAGACAGATAGAATAAACTGAACAATTGTGTTGCGGTGGGATGAGGAGGGGGTAGTGGTTATTTGGCCTGAGAATCTGTTGGAATGGAAGGGGTGGAATCTTTATTAACATTTCTGTTTTAAGTATAAAAGTGAACCACCAAAACTAATGTTTACTTAATTTCTATTCTCCATTCTCTTTTTTTAAAAAAAATTATGTGTACCCTTTTCCAGCCTCCTTAGTAATGATATGTTTGGCCCTTGGCCTCTTTTTAAAACCCTAAGCAATTGTTTCCGAACCATGATTCTTGCAGAGAATGTATTAGGAAGAAAGACAAGAATTCTTGTACCCCAAATATGCCCCAATTATATTCAACAGATTCCCAACATACTTCAGAGCAAAATCTTCTTCATCTTCTTTTTTACCATCTTTCTATGAATTGACAAACTGGAGAGACTCCTCAATGATTATAGGGGAGCTTCTAGCGACTATTTAGTCTTTATTGATTCAGGAATCCATTATTATATAGTGATGAAAACTGTATACTCCTACCCTAAGCATTCCTCAAGTTCTATGGATATCTAAGTAATTATTTTATATTCCCAAATCTACATGGATTAGAAAAACCAGCTTTTTTGAATTAGGGAGTGTAAATATGTCCTAGTCCTATTGGAGTTGTTAAGCCAACTGAACAAACAATTTGGAGAAATAATCAGATGTGGTTCAAAAAATGATCTAGTTTACTTTGGATACCTCAATCAAATTCTTAAACTAGATCAATTAAGATTTCCAAATCAGTTTGTAAACTGATAGTTTTAGAATGTGCAGAACTACTCAAAGATATGGCAAGTGCAGTTCAACTTTCTGATTTGGAAAGATGACTCAATCTGAGATTCTAATTACCTGTGAACTGAATCTCAGAATCAAATCTTGAGGCAGTATTTTAATTCCAAGAGGGACTCTAATTGTATTAAAAATTTCTAACATTTTAGACAATGTTGCAGCATGTTAGAAGAGGATGAGAAAGCTAAGCAAAGTTAGTTATAGGCAATATTTGGATGGAAGAGACAGGAAATCCCAGGGATCTAGGCTACAACGTAAAGTCAAGAAAACATCTGAGAACAAGATTCTGGCATACTGCTTTCATCTGTTGCCAAAAAACAACATAATTACAGTCAAACTCAGTTTGAGGGATTTAACACTGAATGAAGCCAGTAAGTGGTTTTAAAGATTTTTTTTCTTCCTCATTTTTTCTTCAAATGTTGCTTGCCTTTTTAAACCATTAGAAATTAGGGCAGGGCAAGTTTTGTCTATTGAATGGCTTGGCCTTCATCTCTGGAAATAAATTGTTCTACTTTGTCTTAGTCTAGGACAATGTTTCTCAACCCTGACATCTAAAATGTGTGGAGTGACTAGAAAATCTGGGACTTGAAGTCCACTCATCTTAAAGCTGCCAGGATTAAGAACCACTGACCTAAGGTATACTTCATTTTAATCCAATTCTGGAGCAATAATCAAGAAAAAATAGAGTTCTGCCCTTTCGTTATGAATGATAATATAAAAAAAGGCTTTAACTGTACCTTCATGGCCACCAATTTGACTTTTTTTAACTACACCCTCCAGACATCTCTATCAAGACATGAAAAATTTCCTTAAAAATACCTCTTTTTGGCCTGCAATGCTATAATTTTCCCTTCCAGCATGCTGCATACCCAAACTGTATTCAGGGTATTGCAAAATACTTCAAATTGGAATAAAGTCTATTTGTCAACTATTTTGTCCTATCTCCGGTGAATTAAAATCTATCTCCAGCAGCCCCAATATGCTGTCAGACGCAATGTTTTCCCAAGCCCAGTTGCAAACCACTCAAGCTTGTGACACTCAACCTTGATCTCTCTTCTGCTATACATTTTGGGAAACACTGGGTTTTTTTTCCCCCACTTCAATTTTGTATTCAAAATGCATGTGCATTTGAGACATAAGAAGACTAAATTGAATCTGAACAAATAATTGTCTTTTAAAAACATATAAAACAAATAAATACTTTAAGGATATAAAAAGAAAGGAAGGGGAAGATCTTTGTAAACTGTGCTTTCTGTCTTCTTGTGAGCATTCAGAGCCCACAGTGCTGTAGCTGTTATGTTTGATGGCCTGCCAAAATGTAATTATTATTTTTCAATGCTTTCATGTTAACACATTTGTAGGAAAATGTATAGTAAACAAAGAGGGAATATCATTTATCATCACAGAAAAGTAAATGTGTTGGCAAAATGTGCATTGCATTTTTAGTGATGCTGATAGCAACCATTCATGCATGCCTCAATTTCTGATGGAGTTAATCATGCACATCTGCCAAAGTTAATCATGTGCGTTGCGCTTTTTTTCCTCTCTCCATCTTCTCTTCCATTTCTCAGGGATGGACTTATTTACAGATTGCGCAGAGAATATGAATAGAAGTGCACTACGTTGGATCACAAAAATAATTGTAGTGATGTTCCATGTCTATTGCTCATTTTGAAATCTACCTAATAGCCCATATTGAGGTGCAATTTGTCCTATTGTACATGGAAGGAAGGAAGGAAGGAAGGAAGGAAAGAAGGAAGGAAGGGAGGGAGGAAGGAAAGAAGGAAAGAAGGAAAGAAGGAAGGAAAGCAAAAGTGATTGATTATAGCAATGGCAGATTCTACAAAAATATACTCTGAAAACTTCCAAATGAATAGTTTTGTATCTCCCAACCCTTATAATCTCAGTATTTAATGTTCATGGTTTTGATAGATATTTGTATTATGTTATTTTTTATTGATGTTGTATTAATTGTTGATAGGGAACTGCCCAAAATTCAGTATGATGGATGGCTATATAAATGTTTAAATCAACAAAATTGAAATAAAATGCTAAATATTCACTGATTATTCACAGACCTTATCTGTGTCTGGAAGCCTACTCAAATTATAACTAGGTATTTCCCAAAATACCTATAGTAAAGGTAAAATCTCTTTTCAACTGAAGTCACCTTTCAATAACTTCAGAGAAAAGTCCAACAGTATAGAAGTGGATTCCCTTACCCACTTCTTGAGGATTGGTTCAACTTCCTGGTGGAGTCTCCAGCCCTTGAACTTCTTAGAAATGTCCTACTTAGATATGAGTCAGGGGTCACCCTCCTTAGATTTTTCTGAAATCAACTGAGATTGGCCAGATACTGCCACCTAACATGAATTCCAGGAGATGATATGTCTATATAATTTCCCCAGGAACAATACATAACTAGTTTGGGATACCATTCTCCAAGGATTATTTTTTAAATATAATTCCCAGCCTAGTTTATGATTATGCTATGTTTTGATGGTCTTCCATCTAAGTGTTAACCAAGTATAATCCTGTATAGTTATTCTCCGAAACAAGTCTAAATGAAAAAAAAAATCAGTACAAGAAAATATTTGTACTCATTTCTAACCATGAAATTAAATTCCTCCCTATTCACCCAAGAAAACTTCTAGCAGTTATAGCAATAATCGTACTACATTATTCAAAAGCAAAGGGAAATTTTTGAAGCACATCTATCACCACAACTCTTTGAGTACAATAAGCAATCTCCATCCTCCCAATCCCTTACTGAGAAAATTGCATGGCACTTATTGCTATTATTGTTTTTGTTTTTATTTCAATAGTTTACATATTTTTAACATCAAAAACATAGATACAGTTAGAGCTTAGTTGTGAAGTAGAAGACATTTATAACATATAATTTGGAAACAGGCTTCTACTTGAAGGGAAATCAAAGCCCAATGCAGTTAAAGGTCTCTAATTGATTTCACCCTCCACCCCAAATTAATCCCAGGGATATACCTGCTTTGAAGATACCAATTGCTTCACTTTTGATTAATTCAACGTATTTTCAAGCCTAATTATTCAAGTTATACTCACATGTACCAAAATGTATATTCCTTTGGTCATGTTAGCAAGGTATCCTGTGAAAATTGATGTTGGCTTTTAAATCTATTAGTGCTTGCTTAAATGAAATAATAAATCAATGTCACATTTAGTATTGATTGGTGGGTTTATTTATTTATTAATACTATGCAGCAACACCACTGTAGCCTGCCTCTCAAAACTAACTATGGAGACTAACATCAAGTAAGAGCATTGTTGCTTCCATGAACAGAGATCCTACTGATGTACTTTCCATTTACATTTTGTTACTGATTTTGGAGTGTTAAGTCTAAACAGAATAATCTTGCTTCTAAAATGGTGCACAGAGCTTATACTTTTTAAATATTCTCTATCCGTCAATCCCATTTTCCTTTCTCCCCATGACTAAAGTTCATATATACGAACTTTATAAAGTTCATATATATGAACTTCATTCATAAACAAAACTCTTCTGATATGCTTCAACCCACAGAGGTACTAGTATGATTTTCTGCTGCCTTTCTGGGGAATCCAGTTTATGATGGAACAATGCTCATCATTCCTATATTGAGAAGAATTATCTCTCTTTTTTCCTTATTAATTTCTTAAACTTATATTTTATACATCTTTTGTTCAAGGGCTGATAACTTAATTTCTTCCTATTTTACTGCAAAACTGCAATGCCAAGATATAGGCTGGGCTAGAGTGAAAGACTTGTTCAAAAACGTCCAGTAAGCTTCAATGGCTAAAAAAAGTCTTGATCTTAGCAACTAGCTTCGGGTTTTCTTCAATGTCAGTCCAATGCCTTAAAAATTGCCCCACATCCACTCATTTTATAGATTTGTAAGCATTCATTTATAGCGGAAGTTGAGGAAACTTGATGCTTTCAGATTTCTTTTGTTTATTGGTCTGTACACAGCTTCTCCTTTACAAG